>NDXB01011728.1:0-43442 GCA_002631895.1 Agapornis roseicollis
TTTTTTTTTTTTTTTTTTTTTTTTTTTTTTTTTTTTTTTTTTTTTTTTTTTTTTTTTTTCCCTGGACATGTTCAATCTTTTAGGTAAAATTTCACCCCCATGTATGTATGATACAAGTAATATTTCACTATTTCACATTTTCTCTTCAAAGCTTGCTGTTGAAGTAGATGTTTGAAGGGTAAGTAGCAAAGGCTAATGTATTCCTTAGCAAAATGGAAAAATGATAAAGTGAAAAAACACATTAAAGGACATTAAAGGATAACTCTGACCATGTGACCTGGTCATAAAATACATTTTCAGAGAAAGAAATCAAAAACATAGAAATCGAAGGGCATGAATTATTTATAGACATAATGGTTCCTGGGAAACATACAAGATTTGCCCTTAAATGATTTAGTTTAACAACTATTCTTGTTGCTTTTCCTTGACTTCTAATGAAAAAATACCTTGCTTCAATATTCCTAAGTATTCCCATCCCTGATTTTGATGTGAAAACAGGCATCCAAGTTGTTTAATACTACTCTGATTTTCTGGTCAGAAGACTTTGTAGAGCACATATGCATTTGGGGTCTAAGAGGGTCTGAATTCATATTCAGATTAAAGAAAAAGAATCCTCACAACTAGTCCCACACAAAACACAGCATAATCACTGATTCCTCCTGCTAACCTGGGACACTTTCCCTACCTTCTCTTGTTAGTGGAAAGGGGAAAGGAAACCTTATCTTCCCCTTTCCATATGCAGCCTTAGGGCAGCAAGAGTACAACCTCAGGCACATCAACTACCCTGCCCACATACTGGCTAGTACTTAGCTGCTAAATAAGACAGAATAAAGACAGATGCCTACCAAAGAAAACATATTTCCAGAGCAGTAAGAAGCCCTGCCAGGTATGTCTCCTTGAACTGCCAGCCCATATACAGACATATACATTTCTATTGCTTCTTACAAAATACGCCACACCAATCTTCATTCTTCCAATTCAATGTAAATTTTCTTGGTTAAGTTTAAAATTAGCACAATTACATACATATTGGAAAGAAGGGAGGAAACTTGCTTCCAGCTTTCAATTTAATCCTGTTAGCTGACAGTAAAACTACCCCAGCTTTCTTGTACTACATTTCCAGAACATTTTAGCTAACACTTTCCAGCATGATGACATGTTCAAATGCAATCAGGACATGGCAGAAAGGTCTCTTTGAGAAGAACGGCAAGTAATTTTGCTCACATGACTTGCTCACTTTTGTTTGTTACATTGTCAGATTAAGCAGACCACACTGAATTTAACAGAGAAGTGATTATTACCCTGTGTTCCAAAATCTTCAGAGAAATACCAGAGATAATTGTTTTTAATGTTAATTTAATAAGCCCCATTCTTGCATGCTGTGTATCTTCGTTGTGTATTTGGGTGTGGAATTACTAATTCTTGAGTAGTTTCTATTTTTACAGAAAGCCAAAATATAAGCAGCATATTTTTTATATGAGTCCTTTTAATACAAGCATTTTCCATGTAAAACTAAGTCATAAACAAAGAGAAAAAGGACATATGAATTCACCCACAGGCATGCAAGATGTGTATCAGAAATGGTGGTTAAGGCCTATCTGTATTCATCCCTAAATGTCCTCTTAACAAAATTATTATTCTTTACAAATATCTTCACTGCTCATTAGTAAACAATATAACTCTTATTTACAGTGATGGACAATCACTGTAGATTGTAGATGGTAGAATCAGAAAAGCTTCAAGACCTCCTAACACATGTTTAGTGGAAAGAAAAACAATAATTTTGTAAAAGAGAGCAGAATATTTTGCTAGCTGGTCTGTAAGCTGTTAGGGTTTAGCCAGGTAAATGTAATACTTTTCAACATGTAGATGTTACTGAGAAAGTAAAATCTACAGATACATACCTACATAATAAAACTTTATGAATACTATGGCACAGAAGGTAGGAATAATGATCTCCTGAACCCAAAAATCTGACTTGTATTATGGTTATGAGGTTGGGCAAATTAACCAAGGCCAGTGGCCTGCACAAATGCTTTCACATGCCTCTACCTTGCCGAAGAGATTGAAAGACAGGAAATGATGTGGTGCCATTCATAGGGGTGGGATTTGTTCTCCTACCTCTCCCAGGGATGACAGATGATTACAGTCTGTAGCAGAGATTTTTCCACTCAGTTGAGCTCTGCCATTGTTTTTAAACAAAGCTTTGGCTTTGTTTAAATCAACTCAACTGATGAGAAGTTGAGTTACAAGGTGACAAGTAGAGACTAACTGATTTGTCCAGGACCACACAAATGAAGCAAGATTTGAATGGAGTATTAGTCCTTGGCCCAAAATAACACTGTAAGGCTGGGATTTTACTTTAACTTGGGGATAAATGTAACACAGAAACATTAAAAATGTAGAGATGCATTTGAATGCTTTCACAAAGAACCCTCTAAGAAGTTCTTCATCTAAGTGATTTGATTGGGTATTGCTCATGCTCCTCCAAGATATCTCTCTGATTTATTTCCTTTCATCTCACCAATAGAATATAGTTTCAGATAGTATACAGTTTAAGAATTACATAAATGCTTGTGAGGTAATCTATGGGATCCAAAAGATTTAAATATGGCTATTTTTTCAAGAATTCTCACCCTTGTTGCCACCAGTATTGATTGCATTGTATGTACATCTCTAAGATCACTTTCCTCAGGACCTCTTGCTCAGTCTGAACCATAAACATCTCAATAAGAAGAATGGTAAAAGAGCAGAGCCTGTACCCTGTGAATGGCAAGAAAGCCCTAGGAGGAATTTACCTCTGTCTAACAAGCCTTCTGCCTGTGCAGAACAGGATAAAAGCACACTAGGTGAGCTTTTAGATAAGAGGCAAGATAGCAGTTCAAAAGAAGGAAGAAACTGTATTTTGAGCACTCTACACAAGTAACCCAAACTTAATTAAACAGCAGGTATTAGGCAAAGACTCTCTCTGCCTAACAGTCATTCACATGCCATTTTACTCTGGCTTTACCCTAAGTATTTTTCATTAATGTGCTATACACATTAACAGAGGAAACAGTAAACCAAACCTCTCTTACTCTCTAGAGGTGTTATACAAACACCTGTCTTGGTGTTTTGCTGTCTTATGTGCTGCATACATTTTGTTTTGCTGTCCTACATCATGTCCAACTTCAACAAGCAAACAAAAATAACAAATCTGGAAAGTGATCTTAACATTATAGGACATTTAGCAATGTGATATCAATCACGGTAACCTATTTTTTGCCAAGAATGTGCAATGTGTAAAGAAATTATTAAACAAACAACTTAAACTTGAAAGAATAGACTACTTATTCCTAATAACAGTATCTGGGGCTAGAGATTTTAAAATCAAAGTTTATAGAGCCCTAGAAACTGACGTTGGCAAACAAAACAACTTTAAAGTACAGATGGCTGTTTGGATAACCTCTATATTTCTCAATAAGCCAGTATCATAGGTCTCTAGAGAATGCATCCAAATTATAAAAAAAACTTTAGCACACATTTTCTCTTCCAACTTTGAAAACTACAGGAAGGTTCAGTAAAATAAAAATGCTAAACTGTTTCTTGAAGCCCAACTGTGTCATTTTGGTTCAAACCTAAACGTTTTGTAGCTTGGAGCAAGTCTTTAAGAAAAGTGAAATATTTATAAAGTGTTTTCCATTGTCCTGGGAGACTCAGAGCCAGTCTCAACAGAGGCTTAACATTTACTAAGTGACCCATCGCCAATGGATATCAATTAGCCTATACAATGTTTAATGTGAACAGCAGGATATTCTTATCTAATACTGCACTCCTGTAAGGATTTTCTGGATATTTGGGATGATTCTATTGCTTATCATGCCTATACTACTGAAAGATGGCAGTGGCATGGTAATATTAATACAATATGTCATGGGGATGTACAGAGAACATTGGTGCTTCTCACTTTGATGTTAAGGAGGAACAAACTCCTGAAGCTGCAAGGATCCCAGATGAACTTGTCTATTGTAATTACTATAAGATATGAAGGTAGTACCTTTTGGTAAACACTCAAGATAGAAAAGAAAATAAACAAAATGAGGAAAACAATTTTAATACAAATTTTTAATAAATCTAATATTTTCCGTAACTCTTCATGATTCAGAACTTTGACTGTCATCACACTTTTGTAGCCAGAAACAGAATGTATGGAAGTAAAACCAGACCGGGGTCATAAAATGATTGAGTAAATTTATGGCATGAGGTTTCTCTAGTGTATTATTTACACGCAGTTCTCGAAGCAGAAAGGTTGGTCATTTATACAGTCATGAAATAACCTGAGTGCTAATTTTGTAAGTAACTTGTTAATCTGCACCTGGATCTGCTGAAAATATTATAAAGCTTCTTTTGCTTTGTGGGATGCTTACAGGGATGAGATGCCTATGATAAAATATAAAACTATTGTTGCAATCTTGCTATCTTGAATGAAAGATCAAAACTGAGTTAATAAACAACTTTAAAACATGTCATGACTGATTTATGAATTTTATTTTTATCATACTTGTTAATATACAGTTCTAGATTGTGATATTCAGTTAGCTCTTCTCAGATTTAAAATTAAGGTAAGTTTTTAACAGACATTTTAAACTCATATTGATAATTTTAAAAGCCAACACATATATTGTAAATGCAACAAAACTGCATATTTTAATACTGGAGTTTACCTTTCACGTATCCATCATGTCTCACCAAGAAGTTGAATTTCACATTTACCTTTCTAATAAGAACAAATTTATTCTTTGCACCCAGGATGAGGTTCCTACAGTCATACCTAGCTTCCCATTTGTCACACTAATCTATTAAGACTGAAACAAATGAATGTCACACTAATCTCTTAAGAATGAAAAGAAAAAAAACTCTTTTCCCTCTGTTTCTAAATTCCAAGCTATTGTGAAATTATATTCTTTGTATACATCAAATATTTTCTGTGTGGATTATTTGTTGTATGAAAATATAATTTATTAATTTCTTTTAATGTTAAATTTATCAGTTCTCTCTGTTTCACTTCTGCCAAAACACACATATATCTTGTAGACTTTATCACTACTCTGTTTTCTGAAAAGGATGCAGCTGAGCTCTACTTTCACATGTAATGATGGAAAATGACTGTCAGATATCTTATGTCACTACTCACAAATATTTTCACTGAAAGAGATTATCACCACTGGGATAGAAAAAGCAATTCCAAGAAATATTCCTGACTAACCGCAATTAAGTAAACCAAGTTAAGAGCGGAATGTTTATTGAAAACTATGTAAGGTCAATCCATATATATAATTATAACAACATTATAATCCTCATATACTGAATGGAAGTCAATAAAATCAAGACTAAGCATATTCTGTTAGGTAATACTAAGATCAAATTGATCTCAGTAAACACCTGAATCTTTAATCAAGCTTTGTTCTATAAATTATGCATTGCAACGCCTTAAAAAGAAAATCTCTGTCGTGGGCTCATACTGCATAGTGTCTCCTCCTCTTTCAGATTTTCAGTTCTGGAAATATTTGCTGTTAGCTGAAACCTGAACCGTACTATTTCTCTTTTCTAATCCTGCCTCCAGATATCACTATTTCCCAGGACCATGTGGTGTTTCCAAGTCCTCTGAAACTGCTGTTTTCTAAGATTTGTTTGCTGTTCTTCTCTGCACTGATCTAACAATCCAAAATGATAATCTTTTAAGATTACCTAANTCCAGATATCACTATTTCCCAGGACCATGTGGTGTTTCCAAGTCCTCTGAAACTGCACAACCTTACTGCTGTTTTCTAAGATTTGTTTGCTGTTCTTCTCTGCACTGATCTAACAATCCAAAATGATAATCTTTTAAATGTACCTAATGGAAATTGCTATGAGACTAAAGGGGTGGTAGCCTTGAAAATAGAAGGAGAGGATAGGCAGCAAGCTTGAAGTTGAATGCATAAAGAAGTCCATATAGACACACAATGCTTCTCCAGAACACAAGAACACTTTGCCCAGGAGATGAAAATAAAGTAGTCAGAGAAAATACCATAAAGGGTTACAAACTGCTGACTTGTCACTGGCTTCGCTAATTAGTTACAAAAACCAGCTGAAATTGAAAAGATAATTCTTTCTGGTAATCAAATGTATAATGATCATTAAAAGGGTGTAGTTTGATAAAATAATGTGTGAGATTTTATGGAACACCTCTACTTGTCACAGACCCTAACCCTAATTATAAAATAAACTTTTTGGATGTGAGGTAATTTATTATTTGTGTGGGTCCGAATGTTTGAATGAGATGTTGGGATCTAAGAGTGAGGGCCCTGCATAACTTTAGTGGTTGCTGGCTGAGTCCCATAGTCATGGCGAGAGTATTTACCGAAATTGCTGTGCAACTGCAGGATTGGATAATTAACTCATTTCACAAGTTGTTTATAAATTGCGGTACTAAAATATATTCTCTAATTCTCTGGCCAAAAATGTTTTCCAGGTCCAAAACCTAGACCATTAGAGAGAGTCTAATTGGGAGACTATGAACAAAAGCTCACAGAAACTACCAAAGACCCTTCTGACCTTTCTGATCTTTAGACTGGACTCAGAGTACACCTGCTTTCATTTAACATGAGCTTAAAGTGTGATAAAAAGAGAGATATTACCTTTCACATTTGTTTCCTTGAAATCCAATATTATCTTTTGTTTTGTTTTGTTTTTTTTTTATTTTTATTTTTAGGTGGTTCTTTTAACCTTTCAAGTTTTTTGTATATGGTTACTTTAGTAAGGGCAGACTGCTGTACCACATATCCAGCTGATGAAACTAATGGAAAACAGAGGTCAAGAAAAGCGTCCTGGACACCATCAGGAAAACAACAAAAACCAATATTATTTTTATTTCAGTGTTCATTTTCTGGGTAAGATACAGGGAGAAGTAAACTACTTAGTCTACCATGCCAAGAAAGAATTCCAGTAGCATTTTAGGTTAAGCCAAGGCAGCTTGCAAAGAATGAATACATAAGCTCAACTCATTACTTCCCAGACTTCTTAGACCTAAGTCACTATGAGCATCTAGGGAAAACGAATAGTCTGAAGCTCATATGAGGGCATCCATGAACTATTTAAACCTGAACATTGGTCTTAGAGCTTTAACATCTGCTTGCATATTTTATGGGGGCATTTTATCATATATAAATATCCATCAGCCACGTAACAGTGTTCAAATATGTAAATGGATATGTTCTGGCTCAAGAGGAATAAAGCTGAACATACATGAAGCTAGAAAAAGACGTGGACAGATTTTATCTGAATTCCATGTCTGGATTAGAGACTGCCTTATGTCTACATATGGCATGGTTCCACAGCTGCACTTCAGGGAGAGTCAAATAAGATGAAGTATAACATAGTGAAGCACAAATTATCTTTTATTTTAAAAATCATTTTATTGAAATGCATTTTTTTTTTTTTAATGCTTGTTCAGCAGCAGGTTTTAAATCCTAGAGAATTCAAAGCGTTGGGGCTATGATTAAAAGGAAGCAAAGGGAACACTGTTCACAAAAGAACAAGCTGTTAATGAGTTGTTGCTCTAGCTACATAGCTGAGGTCAGTTAAGTCAGCCTCTCTTATATAACCAGTAGGAATGGCTGAGTGATTCTTTGCTAAATGACCGAACTACATCAGACTCTTGAGAAATTCACAGGATGACGAGTAGCTGTTCAGCTGTGCAGGTGTTACTACTCAGTTTCTGGAAATTATCCTCTTCTGGCACCTATTTAATTCAATCTAATTTCAGATGCGAAATGCTGTTAGTGTTTTATACATGACTCATTTTCCAAAGTAAACTGTTGTAAGGGCTATACTGCATACATACTCCAAATACCTGTTGAATAGAAGGCTAAACCTATTGTTGCTCACAGCTTAAAATAACTCTCAAAGTTGCACTTTTGCAAACCCTCAAATCAAAACAAAAATAAAAACATCACCAGTTATTTCAAATGTATTCAAATGAAATCCTATTGATAATTACACCATTATATTAAAATTTTCTTGACCTTTCTGATAGAAATCTGTTGGATATTTATTTTCCTAAAAGCTATTGGTCAGTTTTGGGTAATATTGACTTTAAGCAGCTAAAAGTTTATGCATAATACAATAACTGGGAAAGGTCAACCAAATGTACTCAAAGATGAAGAGCATAAATAATTGTGCTGGAATCAGAGATATATTAGATCATCCAGGTCACCTTTCAGACAAAGAGTCATTTCCTGGAGTTTAATTTCTCAGGAGTTGCTCAGGTTTTTGAAGGACTCACAAAGGAAGACATCTGATCATTCATTTTATCCTAGAATCTAAAACCAATATTGTGAGCTGAGCTTTCCAGTATATAGTTACCATTTAGAATGCTGTTCTAGTGTGAAAATCACCACAGCTTTTTACCACTGAAAATTCACCTATTAAATCTAAATGTTTGGAATTAAACAGAGAAAAGCCTGTTTTCTACATTCTGTTTTCTTACATTTTTCTAATTGGCATCTTAAGGCTTCCCATTCAAAAAAGGGACACTGGATTAAAAAGGCCTCTTTTCTTTCAGATTCAAATACCTTATCTTCCTACAGATGCCACAGTTGTTAGAGCTCTCCTAAGTATGATTTCCGAAGATATGCACAGATATTAGAGGAAAAAGGGTAATTACTACTACTTCTGCTTCTATTCCAAAAGAGTGTTCTGTGATAATATTCAAGTTGGACTTTTACAGGACTAAAAATTGCAAATGAGTGTCTCAAACTAACAGCCTTAGGAAGAGAGCACATCATGAACACATCTATTCACTGAAGTCTGTTCAATAGGAAAAAATTGTGCATAAACCCAGGATGTAATTAAAATCAAATCTGTTTGAACCTAAATTTACATGAACCTTGTTAAACATCTACAGAGTGTAATAGTGAACTGTCTGGGACAAATTTATAACCGTGCTACTTTGGAAAAAATCATTCACTATTAAATGGAAGAGAGTGCAGTGACTAATGGGGTTCATACTAAATCTGCACTGCTTGTTCTGGATGGTTGAAATCAAAGGAACACTTTTCACCGCTTGGAGTCTGGATGTGCTTTGAAAACCCTAGACTTCCCTCTCTTTGATCCAATGAAATGAAGTGAAACATGTAGCCTCTGGGCAGTTTTTAGGTACTGAAAGATCAAATAGATGCTATTACAGTGCAATTTGCTTGGTGAAACCTAACAGAACGGATCTGCTCAAAAGTTAATACATTTTGTAGACCACATGGAAGAGAAAAAAGTAACAAAAGTGAAATTACAATACATTTCCAGTGTTAATTCAAATGTTGTTACTAAAAAATACATTATATATTAACATTGATAAGTTTCAAGATCCATACATTTGGCTAAGAAACTACTCTGGGGTTTGAGATAGGCTTGTATTATGCATAACACTACCTTCATTTTGAATCAACATCTGTTGAGTTGGGTTTTTTTTTTATTATTATTATTATTTTGATTTGTTGGGGGTTTTTTCCTTCTTATTTTTCTTCTTTTTTTTTTTCTGTTTTGATTTTATTTTGTTCCTCTTTTTGTTTTTTCCAATTGTTTTAAGGAGTAGACCTGTTTAAATTATTCATCAGAAGTGAATTATATGCTCAATGTATACCCTTCTTTGGTTAATAAATAAATAAGTTCTGGCTTCTGTGCATATATTCCTTATTAATTAATTTTTTTCACGATTTTGATATTTCTCCTCTAATTTCATTTTTGTTTCATCTCTAATTTCCTAGAGTTTTAATGCTTTAGATGAATAATAACTCAGTGAGCTTTTAGGATTCACAAACATTTTCCTGAATGAAATGGCCAGACTTCCAAATAGACACACAAAAGAAGAGCACTAGAAACTTATTTATACAAATATTCCCTCATCATACTTTGCATTTGCAGTGCTTTATTTTGATACAGAAAAACTGAGTTAATACAAGACTAGTAATTTGCCAATCAAGAGTGGAATCCCAAGTTTTCGTATAAAAAATTGATACAGGACAAAAGAGCTGCATTTGTTGTTCACTGGAACTTAGCACTCTGTACAAGTTAGAATTAGAAATTACAGTGTATTTTCCTACTCTTGCCTAGACCTAAAAATAAAGTTACATCAAAGTATTAGTTTCATGGTAAGAACTGTGCCTTATAAAGGACAAAATGGCCTCAAAACATCTTTCACATTGTGATACAGAAAGCATTAATTTGGTCCATTACTCCTGAAAAATGACTCATCAAATAATGGGTACTGTTCTGCTTTCACAAGGTTAATTTGAGAGTCAACAAAATATGCTTGAATTCTGCAGAAAATACTAATAAATTAGGATGTGTTCCATGAATTTCAGGAGGTAACTTCTAACTGGGACTACTAGAGAATTAAGAACCAGATATGACATTCTTACAGAGTACTTAGAAAACCAGAATTAATTACCAACACATTTTAACCCAAACCTTTTCCTGAGCAAAGCTGGCATTCCTCTTGTTCATTACTTTAAAAATAAAATTCCATCCTGCTGATGGTAAAAACCTGACTAAAAAGAATGGGCAGTCTTACTTCACTAAGATAAAATAAACCTCCAATTGCCTTCCAAAGCTGTATGGATCACATTGCTGCTAAATTATCACCTTCAACGACAATCTGGTCACATACTTCAGAAAAATCCTTCTGCAGAGAATAACTTTGTTAACAGCATCAGTGCTCAGTTGGGATCAAAATCTGTCACTCAGATAAATTATCCATAAACATCTTGACTTCTCCTATGATCCTGGGCATTAGTATTAAGCACTGGATATCTGACTGATCAAAACAGATTCATCCAATCAGATGTTGGTGTCAGTTTCCACTAACCCCATGTTTCTAGTTCTGGTAGTTCCCCACATTATGCACAAGCAGAATTATGTATTTTGCATTAATTCATAAAACTGTTTCTAGAAATACATTGCTATTCTTTGTGATTGAAACCTAAAATATAATACATACATGTGTGTTCATAGTCAAGTTATGCAAAGCTGCTATTAAACATTAATACAACATCAGCTGGATTGATTTGGAAGCTTTCAAATCCTGTTCCCTTGTTTCATGAGTGTAGTTTTGATTTTATAGATCTAATTTTATATCTAATTTTCAGCAATGCCTATGTGACCCCATAGCTGTAATCTTGTTTTAAAAACTGACTTAGCCTTCCAAGCAGCTAATGAATAACATTAGTTTCATTCACCAGCTGCCAGGTTCCTCAAGTTGATGAAGACATGCTAGTGATCCAGAAAGAAAACTTTCTGTGAATTATTTTAATTCCACTCTCATTTAAAGCTGAGTGCTACTTATATTGTGTTAAAGCAAAAATGATTAATAATCATAGTATCACAGACACTTAGGGTTGGAAAGGACCTTAAGGTAAACCAGTTCCAACATCCTGCCATGGACAGGGACACCTCACACTAGAACATGTTGCCCATGGCTCTGTTCTCTAAACTTACTTTAAATGGTGAATTCTGAGATTTGTCTGAAGAAATTGAAAATTCAAGGTACAAGTCATGTCACACCTCTTTAACTAGGTAGGGCTAACACAACCTCTGACGCAGTCGGAAGGCTTCCTTGAAAGATACAATTGTTGGATTGCATCAACTTCAGAATCAGAAGTATTTACTTTGACTGTATCTCTCCATAAATTAATGGCAGTACACATTTTCATGGATATTTTACATGACTGCTTGAAGAAAAACCGCCCTAAAATATTTTTTATTGCCTACCTTTGCAGTAACTTTGGGGTTTTTTTCTAATGAAGAGAAACTATGTAAGCTTACATTTCCAAAACACCTATCTGGAAGGTACATGTCCAGATATCATTGATTTTCATAGGATTTATGTATGCAACTTTCCTAAGATTCCCCATTGACTCCTACTCTAAAGTTTGAATGGAAAAAAGGAGGAAGGAACCAGAGAAAAAAGGCTGAAAAATTAAGGTTCTTGCTTCCTTCTAAGCATAAATTAATGATCGCTGCCAGGGTGGGGACAGATGATGGGGAACACAACCAAAACATTGCACAATCTTTTCTTGTCATACATGACCAAGCCATAGAAAGAGAAGCATTAGCTGTAGAAAGTAAAACTGACAGTAGCACAATAAATTCTAAAGGACAAAAGTGCAGCTTCCTAAAAACAGCAGCCACAGCAGCCAAAATACTGGATTATAAGGAGTTACCATAAACCCTCATTTTATTTCTGATGACTAAATAACAAAACCAGTAGAGAATAATAAAAAAAAAAATACTAGAATGATAATTGAGACAAACTGAACTGAAATATTTGACTGTCTCTTTTATTCCACCTTCTATGTTACAGATAAACAGTGAAATAATTGGGTAAGTATTTGGACTGAACAGTTTGAGCTTTTGGCTTTAAAAGGCCCTAGTTATTTGCCAGATGTAGAAATAACAGTGAAAGTAAAGGTCTGTAGCTCTCTGTAACCATGTAGTCAGGCATTTGATTTTATTTTTAAACTGTTTCATGTATGCTTATATTCCAAATTAGTAGTTTGATGTCACCAATTACATTAACTTACTCAGCAGTACAATGCTGAGGTATCAATTAGAATACATTAGGAAAAGAAGGATGTCTAAGTTTGCTCTCCTCCTAGAATCAAATAAAAATGTCAAAGTACTCCAATCAGACAGCTCATGTATGAATATTCATTGGCAACTGTTTGTGACAGATTCATGAATGCTTTCACCTGCTGGTGGAAAAACATTAAGTTGTAAAATAAAGCTATTAAAGTAAGTGAAAAGGAAAAAAAAAGAGGATATACACAGATGGATGATGATCTTGGAATTATGCAATCTTGCAAGAAAAGAATGGGTTTATTTTTCATATTATGAAAATATTTGGTTTATATATGCAGATTGTCAAGGTCTTAGCATTTAACTCACTATCATCACACAACATTCACCAAACAGTATTCCCAGTTTATGTGAAATGATGCGCACAGCTATCTAATCACCACCTTGTGGCAGAAAAACATGCAATGGTAATTTGTTGAGGATTTTGACTGCTATGCTGACAGCTGTTTTCCTAGACTGCTTTAACAAAAGAGGAAATCTCCATTAAGAGAAGAGCATTTTTTCACCCACGATAAAGGGTTTGATTATAAATATTCTAATAATAAAAACACATAGCACTGCTTTCAGCCTGAGGATCTGAAATTGCTTTTAATATATGAAGTCTCAGAATCTTTAAGAGGAAAGCATTAACCCCACTTTATAGATGGGGAAACTGATGAATACAGGGAATAGCAAACATAAAACACAGGTTAGAGGCAAATAAACTAATTCGGTATTTTATTGATTGATTAAACAATTTCTGTGAGTTAAAGCACTATTTTCATGATTTATGCTGAAGAAGCATCATGATCTGAATCTTGTTAAATGGTATATTAAAAAAGTATGTGCTTGCTTTGCCATTTGTATAATAGGAGACTTTGTTGTGCATTCTCTGCATTGGTCTTGTAAATTTTGCTAATTTGACTCCACAACCTCCATTACAATTGTTTACTGCAAACATAAGTGAAACACACCTAAGTTCAGATTATTATAATAAAAAAGTATTTGTATTAGTATCTATAAATACCATGCTCACCTCAGTAGATTTGTGTGACACTATCTGACATAGCTTTATAAAGATAAAATCAGAAGGAAACGAAGAAAAAGAGATAAGAGATCATAACAACAGTTCTTAATGACAGAACAAGGAAGGAAGCTACTGAATGGGGACTACAACCCAGCCTTGTTGCAGTGTTTTGAAGAAGCCCATATCATTAAGATGTTTGTTAGCTTGCTGGTCTTTTGTTCTCTGGGAGACAAAAGAAGAAAAAGCTGTCAAAGAGAGTCAGGCCAGACAAGTTAACCTGTCTGGTTAACAAAGAAAGAATGGCGAAGGACACTTCCTCTTCCTCTGAACGATCTATTTACTCACTGGCATTAAAATAAGACATTTGCTGGAAAGATGTACACAGAGGGACTAAAATGGGACCAAACGTGCTGTCCAGCTTTCAGACTGTGGAAACGATGTGTGATCTTCAGTAGTGTTCATACAAACCAAATGTATTATGATCTTGAAGTACTCTGCATAATTTTTTGGCAACCAGAGGTTTGAGCTCTCTACTTTCCAAAAGGGTTTTTTTTCCTAATCCCTTTTTGAACCCCCTTATGCATTCAGCATTAGCAACATCCTACAGCAATAATTTACATAATTTAAATAATAGAAGTAAGAAAAGAACTTCCTTCTGTTTTAAATATGCTACTTGGTAATTTATCCAGGTGTCTGCAAGATGTTATGAGCAAAATGAAGTTATTCTTCTGTACCTTTTCCTACCAATCTTTCAAACAGCTTTTTAGGAGGGGCCCTTCATGGTGCCTTCCCACTGAAATCCCAGAGGCTTAGTATGGTCTCATCAGGTCCAGTAATATACAATAGTTTTTATAACATTTGTAAAACTACCGAAAATACAGACTTCTTGTAAAACTGCATTTTTCACTCTGAGGAAGCCAGAAATAATAGCTGTAATTATATTTTCCAGCTACAGAATTAGAAAATACTGAAGAACTTGTATAACACATACCTGAACTTTGCCAAATATTGGCAAAAACCTTGAGGTCTGGATGACAATACTTATTTCGTTTGCCATTCTTCAGTTTAATATGTATTCCTCACTTAAATATGTAAATATTTAAATAAAACTTGCTACAACCTTACAAGAAGTTCACTGAAGTTGCATTTGAAAGGAAAACCAAGATGAAACCAAACAAGTTGTAAAATCTATCCCCTTTAGCAGATATGAATTAGGAGAGGAAGATTTGGTAGGGCTTTTTAATTATTATCTTACTTCTGAAGGCATTCTAACAAATTGCTGTGGTGGAACTCTAGTTCATTTGTATTCTCCATCCTTGTTTCCTGCAGGCAATACAAACCTAGGCTTTTAAAGAGAACTGCAGAAATAAAGAGAGCTGCTTCCTCTCTAATTAGGAATTAATGTTGTAGATCTTATTTCTTGCCAAAAAGGTTAGGGTACAGCATGGTAACTTAAACAGAAAACTTATTCAAGGTGTGTAAAGTGCTCGTAAAGATTCTTAGTAGTATACTATTACTAAAACTTAATCATAGACTGCATAAACATTACTTTCCTGTTTATAAATTGGTTTATGAATTATTGCCTTGCTATATTCTATGTTTTTCAGATTGAGATTGCTCCCTTTCACTCATTTGTGCTGTCATAAGACCTGTTTTCCATTTTACTAAATTCAGTTTGACTATACTCCAAATCCACTATAATTTAAAACATTTAGTCCCAGATATTGTAATGTTTTTTTTTACCCTCAACAAAAGGCAGTTGTGGTAAGAGCATTGATGTTCATATTTTATTTCTCCAAATTAACAATGTTAATGGTTTCCTTCTCTTTTCACATTAATTTGGAGAAGAACAGAGGGATACTATTTAATCTGGGTCATGAGCTCAGCTTTTGTCTTTGGAGTTTTAATCAAGAAACCATTGTAGGGGGCTAACATTTTCTTCATTTCTTACATACAGGAATTTTAAGTAGTGTGCATGGAAAAGAGAGACAAATCTTTTGTCTCTCTTGAAAACACAGAAGGAAGAAAAAGAACCCAAAATATTCCTTGCTTTTCAAGACCCAAATTTAAAGGCAAGGGCCTGTATTGCATTCACACTGTGACTTTTACAGTAGTCAATGAGTTTCATCAGTTACTATGCTTTGACCCTCTATAAGGATGTATTTTCTACAATTTGTAGATCATATTTTGAGAAAAAAAACCCATCAATTTCCACCATTTCACTCATGGAAAAAAGATTTTGGTAACTTGATACGATTGTTGAATCTCTTAGTTATAACTAGGTACCTATTACTTGTTTCCTTAGTAATAACTTGACCCACATTACTTTTACTGTAATGTTTTCATTCTTTGGACTCCCATGTGAGACCAAGTAAGCATTATTATACCTTCATTCTGTGAAAATGAAACAGACCAAATTCTGATCCTATTATAATCACTGGCAATATTTTCATTGACTTGAGGTTCTTGCTCTAATTATCTTTTCCATTATTTTTCAAGACTGTCAAAAAGCCAGAAATTAAACTCTGTTCTCAAACATCCCAGCCTATCCCTGGCACTCTCTAATAAAAATAATTAAAAATAAAAACTCATATAAAGATTTGCAAAAGAATTCCTTTCTCATAATATATTTATTAACAGAGCAGAGTTTATTAAAAGAACCAATAGCGTTTAGCATGAAATGCATTTTGTTTAAGTTACAGTATAGAAGCCTGTACATGCTTAGGCCTTTTTTGTTGAATACAGCTAAATGAACTTGAGAAAAATCTCACTATTAAGATCTTTTTTCTTTAAGCTCGCAAAGTACATCAAACATCTACTTGAGTGACATAAAAAAGAA
This sequence comes from Agapornis roseicollis, assembly GCA_002631895.1. Taxonomy (NCBI): domain Eukaryota; kingdom Metazoa; phylum Chordata; class Aves; order Psittaciformes; family Psittacidae; genus Agapornis; species Agapornis roseicollis. Next base: position 16,497 of record NDXB01011728.1, read on the forward strand.
ACAGGATACCATTCCTGACATTTCAAAGCTGAAGTTGCTAAGCCACTGCCCATCATATATGAAAAATCATGGCAATCAGGTGAAGTTCCCAATGACTGGAAAAAAGGAAATATAACCCCCCTTTTCAAGAAGGGGAAAATGGATGACTTGGGGAACTACAGACCAGTCAGTCTCACCTCTGTGCCTGGCAAAATCTTGGAGCACATTCTCCTGGAAGGCATGCTAAGGCACATGAAAAACAATGAGGTGCTTGGTGGCAGCCAGCATGGCTTCACTAGGGGGAAATCCTGCCTGACCAATTTGGTGGCCTTCTATGATGGGGCTACAGAACTGATGGACAAGGGTAGAGCAGTTGATGTCATCTACCTGGGCTTGTGAAAAGCGTTTGACACTGTCCCACACGACATCCTTGTCTCTAAATTGGAGAGACATCAATTTGATAGATGGAGCACTCAGTGGATAAAGAACTGGTTGGATGGCCACACACAAAGAGTTGTGGCCAATGGCTCAGTGTCCGGCTGGAGGCCAGTGACGAGTGGAGTCCCTCAGGGACTGGTGTTCGGACAGGTCTTGTTCAACATCTGTGTCGCTGATATGGACAGTGGGATTGAGTGCACCCTCAGCAAGTTTGCCGATGACACCAAGCTGTGTGGTTGGGTGGATACACTGGAGGGAAGGAATGCCATCCAGAGGGACCTTAACACGCTTGTGAGGTGGGCTGATGCCAACCTCATGAAGTTCAACCATGCCAAGTGCAAGGTCCTACACCTGGGTAGGAGCAATCCCAGGCACAGCTACAGGTTGGGCAAGGAGGAGATTCAGAGCAGCCCTGCCAAGAAGGACTCACAATATGACCAAAGGTAGTCAATGAGAACATGAGCAGATAGTGTGCGCTTGCAGCCCAGAAAGCCAACCATATCCATCAAAAGGAGCCTGACCAGCAGGTCCAAGGAGGTGATCCTGCCCCTCTACTCTGCTCTTGTGAGACCTCACCTGGAGTATTGTGTGCAGTTCTGGTGTCCTCAACATGAAAAGGACATGGAGCTGTTGGAACAAGTCTAGAGGAGGCCACAAGGATGATCAGGGGACTGGAGCATCTCCCATACGAAGACAGGCTGGGAAAGTTGGGACTGTTTAGCCTGGGGTAGAGAAGGCTGCGTGGAAACCTCATAGCAGCCTTCCAGTATCTGAAAGGGGCATATAAGGATGCTGGAGAGGGACTCTTTATTAGGCACTATAGTGATAGGACAAGGCGTAATGGATTCAAACTTAAACAGGGGAGGTTAGACTGGATATAAGGAAGAAATTCTTTCCTGTGAGGGTGGTGAGGCACTGGTATGTGCTGCCCAAGGCAGTTGTGAATGCTCCATCCCTGGCAATATTCATGGCCAGTTTGGAAAGAGGCTTGGGTGACCTGGTTTAGTGTGAGGTGTCCCTGCTTATGGCAGGGGGGTTGGAACTGGATGATCTTAAGGTCCTTTCCAGCCCTAACCTATGATTTTATGATTCTATGATCATGCAGAGACACATGGATAAAGTATTACTACAGAACAATATGGTGTACAGTTGTATCTATGCTGAATGCACTCATTTTCTAAACAAGTTACGTGATAACAGCTCTGACACATCTCTTTAAAGGTTTATTTTCCATACTATTCACTGTCTTGATGGTTTTCAGATGTATTATGTTATAGATGGATATGTAAATTAAAAAAATAAGCTGGAAACATTGCTGATTCAAGATATGATAAATCATTCACCTCTCCCAAATAATTTAGTTGTCTAGTGGTGAATACTGTTACTAAGAAATCAACAAAATCATATTTATTTCTATTACTTATAAATGTTCCGGTATGACAGTTACAATTCAGGAATTTCAAACATTGTATTCTAATAATTTTCTGCAGCAGTTCCCAAAAGGAATTGGTTTGATACTTCAGTGAGCCATGATCTATATCATTGTTTTTCACCAGCTTTTCTCATCTTTTTCATCATGACATGTGATAAAAATTATCCTCAGTAACAGTCAATCTGACTGCTTTGACCTTACACGTACACACACACACACACACACACACACATATATCTGCTGGGGCAGAGACTGGAATACNTATCATTGTTTTTCACCAGCTTTTCTCATCTTTTTCATCATGACATGTGATAAAAATTATCCTCAGTAACAGTCAATCTGACTGCTTTGACCTTACACGTACACACACACACACACACACATATCTGCTGGGGCAGAGACTGGAATACGGAGTCCACAAACTGTGCACAGTCCTCACCGAAATCCAGCATACTTAACTCAGATATTAAACCCTATTCCCAGGCTAAGGGAGCTAAGGAATGGATGGGCATGCTGCTCCTTTTTCATGAGCAGACAGCCACTTTCTGCAGAACAAGACAGACAGAAACTGGATAAATGGAAATCACCCAGCTTTTGGTACTTTGCATCTGAGAAGTGCCTCCTAAAAAAGAAGGCGGCAATGGGTTTGAATGAAAGCTTGCTAAATATTTCAGTAAACAAATCAAATTGTGAATTGGCCTTTATAAGGGAAAATTAATATTGAAACAAGCTGTTGAATGTGCTGTTGAAAATGAGCAAGATGATTAAGTCTGAGGGGAAAAAAAAAAAGAGTAAACTAAACAGAACACAGAATCTGTAGCAACTTCATCACAAAAACCAGAAGTGTCAGACACACTGCTCAATCAAGGCCCACAGAACCCAGCTGAGCTGCTGCTGAATCATATTCTATGCTGACCATAAACGACTGTAACTCCGGAGATAGGTAACCTGTTTATTCATGTACACTGTGAAATAAGTATTACTCTTATGAAGCTTTTAAACCTGTAATTTATCTTCTACTTTTTTATTAACCACTTGGAAAAACATTTTATCATTCTTTTACTTCATGCCATGTCCCAGACCCACAAAAGACCACCAGGTTCTCAAAAGAAAGTTAATGCTGAAGCAAATATCCTACTGATTCCATCACAAAAAGTCTAAACAAATTTCTTGCCCTCGTCTACTGACTAATAATTTTACCTCACAACTTATCAGTTCCTTTATCATGCATATCCATATGGATAGAGAGATGAAAGGAGAGATTGACCTGAATCAGTTCTAAAATGAGAGGTCAAGCTTGAGGCTATTCAGAGAAAGTGGCAGAGGTCCTATTTTGTGGCCTGTAGTAGAAAACAAATGCTGTAACTGTATTTTCACAACCATTTTAGAGGGAAGAATAGCAGTAGCTTTTTGTTGCTATATTTCAGTTAATGCTCACTGTTAGCTGCTGCTTCATATCTTGAAACTCAGTCTTAGCTGATTCCTTTAAGTAAGGACAGTCACAGGCTCACAGAATATCAAGGAGGCTTTACATCTGTAGTGAGGCTTAATGAGGAATCCCAAGTGAATCTAAAAAAGTATTCAATGCTTAACTGTGAGAACTGATAAATTCTAGCCAGAAAACAGGTACTATATAGTAGCTTACTCACACTGCTCTGCTTATATGTTAACTCAGATCTGGAAGAACAATTGCAGAGAAAGCAAAAGATCAGTTATTATAGTAATTTATAGTCCTGACCTTCTACTTAGAACTTCTGTTTGTACAACAGCTACTCAGAAGCTGAAAATTTCTGCTCAGGTGAACATGAAAGCCTCTTGAACTGAGGGCACTTTACCTCACTCTCCCTCCTCCAGGTTATGACCCAACTCAACAGGCTCTATGAATGGTCCAGATTTCAGGGCTTTCTTATTCCAGTGGTAAAACTACAGTTGTAATTTTTTCTTCAACTGCCCAATTTAACAAAAAGAAGATACAATTTAACGGGCAAATATCTTCCAAAGACTTGACCTTAGGAGTAACCATTGACTCCAAGAATACTGTATTTTAGATCAGCTCTTTTTTTTTGTTCATATTAGTAACCTAGGTACAGACACCCTTCTCCAACATTCTGTTAACTTTCACAGTACTGTTACAGACATTTTATTCAAAAATCTCCATTCATAACTGTTTAAAAATGTAATATTGGTAAAAGCATGACAGTCAGAAAATTATTTGGTATCTCTGCGATTTAGAAGTTGTCTCCTACCCTAAGACCGTCTCATTACAGAAAAAATAAGACTAAATCTGAAACAGCAAGTTATCCTGATCACATTATAGAAATGAGATAATAAAACTCAGGTTTTAGTGGGCTGAAACTTCTAGATTTCTGGGCACTTCTGTGCTTTTTTTCATCCAGACTGCACCAATCTACTGCACACTTTGCCTGGAAGACAAGAGGAAATAATATCTGGACTTTACCTCCTTAAGGAAAATACTGCTGCTGCTGGGCATATTTCAAAAGAAATAGGAAAAATCCTATCACATCAAATATTTATATTAGTTCAACATAGCTGGACATCTCAGCAGAATGATGTTGCTTGACTGTTTCATATTTGCCACTCATATTGCTTTGACATATCTTGACTTTTTGGCCTAATTTCATCCATGTTACTGTTCTTCATTTATTGTCCATGTTCACCTAAAATAAGTCTGGAGCATCTTGAGGTCATTAAAAAGTGTAAATTGCAATGACAATTTTACATAATGTGTCAGTATGTATCTGGCATGCCGTCATGGAAAAAGTCTTGCTAGAAAGCTCTAAGATCCCCACACTTTCTACAAGTTTAGTTTAAAAAGTCAAAGCACAACACATTCTTACATATTCCTATGGCTGTACAGCTTGCAGAAAGTTTGCAATGTATTTTATTAGTAATAAAATCAATCCATACATATAGAACCAAATTTCTATTAAGTGTGGTTTAGGATTTTAACGTGATGAAATTATGTCAAACCAACAGATGAAAAATTAATAAGCTCATATCTTAGCTCAATAAAATAAGTGTATTAAAGAACCACTTGTTCACAGGCTACATTATGTTTAAGGGAAAATGGAAAAGGAGAACAGTCATTGAATAATGAGAACAGACTGACTACATTCGTTCTATCCAGTTCTAGCAGTTGATTCCAACTTGCTTTGCTACCATGAGAAAAATAGATGGAAATTGGTCTTCATATTTTCTGAAAGAAAAGGCAAACTTATGCTCCATCTCTCCGCCGCCCCCCAATTTACATTTATTCACAAAAGAGTGCCTTGGCATCCTGTCTTTACAGGCTTTTCCTTACTATATGAAAAAAAATAGCTTTATTGTTTTTCTTCACAAGAAATCTACATTTTAAAAGGAATTGATTTAGAAACCCCGAAGTTTCCTTGCAAGTTTAGAGCAATTTGAAAAGAATTAAGACAGGGAAAAGGAACAGTTATTTGTGCTGAATGGTGACCTATTTCACTGCAGGAAAGAAAAAAAATTACAGTGAAGGCAAGAATGCATGCAGTGATATGTTGGTCTTCAAGGAGGGTGTTTGCAGATGGAGGTAAAGTTGGGGAATATAAAGCTTAGAGCAAAAGGCTTCAGGGATGTTTTTCTAAATGAGCATGTTCAGTGTCACGGTTATTTCTACAGCAGCTAATCAGTGAACGATAAATATATAAGCAGTGGAGAGCATTATTCTCTTCCCAAGGGCAGTGAAAACTTGCAAGTATGAAGCTAAATGCGTCTAGAAATTCCCAAGATAGCTACAGACAAGAGTTAACTGTCCTCTTGTGTCTCCTCCATAATTCAGGTGAATAATACTCATGTTAATGCTTTGTATTTTTCATTATAAACATAGAGTTTTAGACTATTTTTAGTGAATATCCAATTATATAATGGGTCAGAAATAGAGTATTTGTTATTAGTTTCAAAAATATTTTTTCCACTTGCTTGTATGATACTTAACTGCCTATAACTTCCATGTCAGAGGTAAAAGAATTGTAATCATGTAGCCAAATGTTGCCCTACCAGCATCAGTGCAAGAAAGATTCTTCTAGAACATAGTCAATCCAAATATTTCTGTTAAGCAAGTGACATACATGACTTTCTTAAGTCATGCATGCCACACAACAATCCTTCACTACTTGCTAATCAGCACGTGAGACAGAATGTTACAATGCGTATTCAGTAAAGAAGAATGTAAAATGAGCAACTAAGTAGGTATGGATGCTTGCAGAGATTACAGTAATGAACATAATGTTATTGAAGCAAGATAGTCTTTTAAGTAAGGTACACTACTGACATTCAAAAGGTTCAGGGTCTACTCTTGCCTTTCATACAGTCTCCTTGTGTCTTATTGCTTTATATAAAATAGAGAGTGCTGAAGAAATCCCACAGCTACAAGAAGTCTAGCAGAGCACTCCTTACATCTTATTTCGAGTATTAGTCCCATTACTTTTGAAATTCTAACATATTACACCAGGACACACTTAAAAAACCTCTTACTGTTACATGTATCGGTCAAACCAATAACGACAAAAAAAAATACATAATCATGGAATCATACTGACTCAACACAACAACAATATTGTTTAAGCACATCTTTCATCCCATTCCCCTCCAGCTCCTAAATAATAAACTATGTTTTAACAAGTTCTTCTAAGATGGATACCTAGCCCACTTCTGAGTCAGCAAAGTTATTCTACTGTACTACTGTTTACAAAACATGTAAAGTTGTTGTAATGGTATATAGTAAAAAAACACTTTAATGTCATATTATTATATGTCTTAAAAACCTATGCATATCTTCCCTCTGTGAAGTCATCAAAGAAATTGAATTCTTATAGCACTAAAAAAAGATTAGAAAATGATCATTACACTAATGGAAAAACATACTGGAGAGCTGCTGTAAAGATATGAGATTCATTTGACTAGCTAGTCCTAGGAGATACAGATTCTGCACAGACTCTGCAATGTTTGAGAGGAATGCGGCTAGCCATAGAGATGACATATTTGGAAAAGCCAAGGATCACAGAAACAAGCTGTTTGGAGCAATAGCAATCTTGATGCACTATGGTTCTCTCAGCTGTTGCCATAGGATTAATTTGAAGGATTCAAGAGATTATCCAGGAGAGGAATTGATAGTCCAAGAATAGCATTAATATATACATAAACACCTGCAGTGTAACTGAGCTTTCTGCCATAGGGAGTATGTTGCTATAAGGATGACAGATCTGAACTGCTGCTTTGGTACCTTACACATCAAATGTGCCTTACAAGCCAAATACACTGCTTCCCAATTCTCAACAAAAAGTCATTTTGGTTCATCAAAGAGTATTGCGTCTGCATCTAGATGCATTTAGATTTATGGCATGCATCTGCTATACTCAAGGTAGTATAGTTAACACCCTACATATACATGATTTTGCATAGCCAAATAGGTGTAGGTATCCATCAGGAAAAGACCTTCAAATTCCTCCACACACACAATAACATTTGCTGCCTTCAGCATTAGTTCAGTAATCCCTGAGGCAGTGGTACAATTTACACAACCAAAAATTGTGAGACTGTTTCCCTTCTACAAGCTGGATCCTAAGAGCTACTAATAAATGCAGTAAAGACAGCAGGGATAAAAATCTAAGATTCAGGGGAGAAAGACAGGGGATGTCTTCATTTGTTCAAAGAATTGGCTGGAGGTGCCTGAAGCTGCAGCAGGCAGCTAGTAACACTGTTGAGTTCTTTTATTATTGCTATTTAATACTGACTAGCAGGACCATGACCCCACAGTTTCCTTGAAAACCTAAGGCTGCCTTTTTGCTAATAAATAGTTCCTTTCAGAGGCATATCCTGCCCATATATTTTTAAGGGTTCTACAGAAGAAATGTATTTCTATCCCATGATGCCTCTTGAGGGGACCAGTAGAGAGTGCTTAGGACCCTATGTAGCTCTTGGCTAACCCTCACTCCCTGAGGGTGAGCTGAGTTGGGCATGGCCTGCAAGTGATACTTCTGGATATCCATTTTCAACAGTTGTGGTAACAAAGGTTGCTATTATTACCTATCCCTGGTAGAGGGTAAAGTGAAAAAATCAGCCTTGGAAACACTGGCCATTTTCAGAAGTCTCCCAGCTAGGGTCAATCTAAATCAGACGAATAAATGTCCACGCTAGTCTCTAAACCCACACTTTTCCCTTGGTGGTAAAGAGCAATATTTAGCATTGCAAAAGGTAAAAGCTGTGACAATAAATGTCTGAGTAAATGCTATTTTCACCTGTAACTGTGCTAGGGAAATACCACTTCAAAACTTGCAAAAACAAAAGCATCAACTGTAGATATGTGTTTAGCAATTACACACTACTGTGATGTTCCAAATTATCAAATTAAAATTGTTTAGGAAGCACCTAGAAACCACAGTTTCCCACAAGAGCCAAGTTCTTCATATGCCTCCCCCCAGTACTGCCTTGGTTGTGTGATGGGTTGCATCACCTAAGCATGATGAGGCTGGTAAGGGAGAGCCACTGCTATTAACACTGCTGCTGCAGCTAATTGCTATGTGCAAGGAATGTGCAGCAATTAGCTGCTCCTACTTTGGCTGTGCTTTGATGTGGTGCCTGTTCTGATCTTCTTATTCATCCCCAGTCTTTTATATCAGATGTTGGAGTTGTATGCCTTTGAGCTGGGCAGGATACCACTGAGCTGAAAACGCTCAGTATCCTTTTGGGGCTCTTTTTTCCCTCCTCCATGATGTCTCCAAGAACCAGCCTGGGCAACATCCTTTTTCTTTGCACAAAGAGACAAGCCCAACAAATATGTTGATTAGCTTGGAATATTAATTTTATACTGTTACATTGCTAAAGCCTTTTCACATCAGTAAAAACTAAATCTGTACAAAACAGGGAATTATTAGAAACAGGTATTTACTACAATTCATTACCTGCTGTTTCTAAATGTATGCAATTTTGAATTAAAAAGCCATATTGTAACACTTCAAAATTTTATCTATACTTTCATATATCATCATATGACCAGAGTTGCTAAGCATTATTTTTTGCCTTTCAATGACTGGAGTTGCTTCACAAGAGTGATGCTAATGTTAACGGGCAAGGTGTTAGATGTGTGAAAATTCATAGTATGGTGCTATCATCGACTTCATGTAGATTTTCAATAGGGGAGACAGAAGTATTATTAACAACATTTAACAAACTTGTCTGATCTCATTTTTAAAGGGGAAAGAACTGAATTTAAAAGTATGCAGGGGACAAACTTGTCAGTCATAGCTAATACAGCAGTTATATTTAAAAATTGTATTTCTGTTGCTACAATGGCAACATTTTTCTGAGCTCAGGGCATAAAAATAGATATTTGGATAAAAAGGAAAGCTTTGCCTGGAGACAGAAAAGGTGCTTTTAGACACGGGAAGTGGAGGCTGAGATAAGATGAAATGAAATAGTTATTTCCTATTTTAGAGAGAAAATGGAGACACTCTTCCTTTCTCAGATTTATTTTTTGTGACTCAAATGTATAAACAGGATATCACATGCATAAATTCTGTCTAGATTCCATGAATTGAGTTTGCAAGTAATAATTCAAACTTTCATTTTCATTTTTATATTCTGCTTCTAGTTTTATGCTAAGACATGAGAACAATCTATCCCATTCTCAAATGCAGTCATTTTCATCTCAGGCAAGTAATCAATTTCATTAGTTGACTAATGTTACTAGTTGTAGTAACAAGTCCTGTGAAAACCAATCTAAAAACAGCATGGTGTCCTGGAGATCCAGATAACACAGAAGAAATACAAGATGTGGTTTTCTGAATAGGAACAACACAGACCAAAGGGTATGTGCCCTGGGTATGTGCCCTAGGTATGTAAAGTACATACTTCTGATATGTACTTTTAAATCTTATATCAAAGATAGGTAGTGATACTAAAGTTGAATCATAAAAATGCCATCTTAGAACATCTCAAATCGTGGTAGCTATAACTGTGTATAGGAATAGCATAATTGTCTTAATAGCAAATGCAATTATTGGACAAAATTCAGTTAGAGAGCCTGTTAAACCTTCTGGCAGAGGAAAAGCTGAGGAAATTTTTGAGGGACTTTTGGAAGACTAAAATAATTCGCTAATAGGTAAGAATTCAAGAAACATTCTTTGGACTTTGTCACCTTACACACTTGAAAAATGCCACTTAGGTTTAAGCTATGCTAGCATTTTCAATCTGATCATTACAAACTACCACTTCCTTTTTCTCCTTTGTGGTCTTGAAACAAGTCTCAGTCTAGATAAAAAACGCACCATCTTATTAAGTGGTCAAAGTTTGATAAGCACAAGAACCTAAAAGTTATTCTACAAGACCCCCCCCAAATAATATAACAAATATAATAATAACCACCCCCCCTCAATAATATAACAAATTATTGTGATTTAAATGTTGTTTCCTTCTTTTTAGGATGAAAAGGAAACAACTTACATTTTTTATGTCATAATGCAAACTGCAAAGTGTATTTTAGGCTCAAAACAGAANTAACAAATATAATAATAACCACCCCCCCCTCAATAATATAACAAATTATTGTGATTTAAATGTTGTTTCCTTCTTTTTAGGATGAAAAGGAAACAACTTACATTTTTTATGTCATAATGCAAACTGCAAAGTGTATTTTAGGCTCAAAACAGAATTGACTGTTCTGATAGCACTATCTGCTTTGCTCCTGTTGGACAGCAATTTGGAACAAGCTTTATACACTTCCTTAATCAGTGAGCACTGTTTTAAATGCAATCCTTCTTAAAAGAACAGATCAAGCTGGTGTTATCATGTGTTAATCATCCATTCAAGGGGGTTTCTGGTTTAAGTACTATTTTCCTTCAGTGAAGCAGCAATCAAAAAATCTTTTGGCAGTGTTTCCCCCCCAAAAAAGTATTTTTGTGAGTGAAAACTGTCTTTAAAATAATGCTTTTTACCATGTATGTATTTTTCATTTTAGAGATTCTGAGAGGAAAAATAGCTACCTCAATATGGTAATCTCTCTAAAAACTAAAAGCAGGCTAAATCCCATGGTTCCTAATGTAACAAGTCTTTAACGTACAAGAGGAGAACATTTATGAAAGTCAGATTAAATGAACATTAGATTACCAATATGTGCATTGTATAACCACTGAGAAGTCATTCATTCTGAGGTGACAGGACTCCCTTTCTACTACTAACCATAACCCCATTTCACAACCATTTTAAACAGATAATCACTTGCAATTATCTGTTAAAAGAATGGATAGATATGAAAATCAGAATTTAAGTCTTCAAACATGCAGAATATATTTTATGATGTGCATTATCCAAGGATACACGATTGTGGCATGCACTTCAAATATCACTACCGTCGTATCCACCATTGCATGACATATACTTTAATGCTTATGTATTCCGATTGCCTCAATCATCCATCTCACTATTAAACAATGCAAAAATATTTTTAAGGCCTGATACATAGATTTTAAAAGTCCTTAAAGCTTTTTGAAAGAACATATTTTCTCCACAGCATGTGTGGGCTGTCCTCCCAGGCTAAAGGCAAACAGCACAGAAAGAGTATCTAAAAGATTTATGTATTCTGGGGAACATGACCACCTCATCCTACGTCCCTGTGCATGAAACAGAAATTAATCTCAAAAGAAGAACAAACCTGTTCACCCATTGTATGCAGAAGTAATACAGCTGCTGCCTACAGGTTCTGCTTAGTGTCAGCAAACTGGTTAAATATTGTTATATCCTTTTCTGAACTTCTAGATTCACAGTCATTGCAAGCCTGTATAAAAGCTTTGATACAAATCAACTGAAATACATGAAGCTTTAGTTCAGTCTCTACATCTACACCATTTGGGGCTTGCTTTAATTGTATTTTAAATGAACATTAGCTATACCTTAAACTATTCTGCTGTTCTCATTACCTTGTTGTTTCATTAGCACTAATGTTTCTGGGTTCTTAGTGGTAGATCAAAATTGACAAGTTACGTCTTTCTTCTGAATTCTTGAAAGCAATACTCATAATATTAAAGAATTTGCCAAAATCACAGAATTGTAGAATCACCAGAACTCATTTTCACCTGGTTTTACAGCTTGAACAAGACATCATTGAGTCAAGCAATCTAATTCAGGGGAAAAAAAAAAAGAAAAAGCTTAAAAAGTTCTTTTCTTCACAGGTTGTGTGCCTATTTGACTCTGCTAGGAAATTATTTACTATATTTACCCAGCTGAGAAGATGAGGTATAGCCTTTGTTGCTGCTTCAACTAACACAGGTTTCTTCCAAGTTTCAGAAGATGACTTCTATTTCAGTAAGAATGTATTTACTTGTATTGTGTCAAGTGTGTTATTCTGGCAAAGAGGCCTTAGGCCTAAAACCTTCTAAAATCCCCTCATATCCTCCCTAGGAAATGGTTTTACATGCTGCTTTATACACTGAAACCTGCCCTTTTAGTTTCAATTCCTTTTGCACCCCATCCCCTACTTACCACTCATGGGTATGTTCTCTATAAATACAGGTGTATACATGCAGCGAGTCTGCCTAACTACTCACAATTATGCTAAATTAAAGTTAGATAAGAGGGAATTAAAGCATTTAGCTCTGGAATTAGCTAGGTGTATTACCAACAATGATAAAAACAACTGCAACAAGTATACTCCGTATAACTCTCTCAGTTGAGCTTGTGCTTGCACTCTGCATGCTGCTGTTGGAGCTGTTGTGAAACCACCCACAGGTGGAAAGTGGTCACTCCAATAAGATTAGTTAATGCAGCAACTCTGCTGTAGCATATATAATAGTACAGCTATCATAGTTGGAGTTATTTTTATTTTTTAGGAAATCAGGAATGAAAGCCAAAAGATACTGATCTTAAAATAACCCCCTTTTCAGGGTTAATTCCCCAAAGGTGTGCATGAAATATTTTTGGTTAACATTTATACACATAAGCACAAACACATACTGCACATGAAAAAGCAAATGCATTTTGCAGTAATTTTGAGCATAATTGCAGTAATCTCAGGGATGCAACAGGGATACTGAGTTAAAAATCTTCCAGAACTCTCTACAAAGCAAAACCACACAAAATAATCTGAGACAGGAGGGGAAAAGATGCTTGCAATGAACAATGATAAAGACAATTAACTACAAAACAAGAAAGATATTGGCTGAGTTTTACACCTCATTATACAAGACAGACAACAAGAGAATGAAAAGTAAATGAAATTATAAATGCTATTTTTCCTTACGCTCACAAATATCCAATAGGAAAAAAAGAAGCCCATCAACACATATGAAGCTCATACTTTAAGCACAGAAGACAGAATGTAGCAGTAGTTTGTACACTGTTCAAAATGAATAAATAAATAAGAATTGAAGAAATGAACTTTTTCTTCTGCTATTCTCTTGAGTTGCCCATTTTCCTTGCTACCTTACACAGAGCACTTCATATAACCTCAGTTTCTTGTTCACCAAATGGGAATAGTAATTCTTACCCCTCAAGAAAAGACAGAATGCGTAATTATGAGCTCAGCTGCTGCCATGAGCTAGGAAGAGATAACTGAACCTATGAAGGCTTTGAAAGGACCAAAAACTGGCTGCAAACAGTTTCAAGGTTTCTTGCAGCTTTAGCTGCCAGCAGACTGAACCAGCAGCAGAAAGTGATGAACAGAGTGAAACGGACTGAGATGTGGTGAAGCCAATATGCTCTTTACTTTGCCAAACTTTGATTACTCAGTGATAAGAACTATGTAGAAATATTTAAGAAACTTTGTTTGCAAACTCACTGGCTATGGTGGATACAAGCCTCATACAGGTTTTCTAGACCTTAATATGTGTACTCTGTTAAAAGGAACTTACATCCCATAAATCACAGTGAAAGAAAAAAGAAATCATCAACTGCAATTTACTTTGGCAAACCAACTCATTATTGCTATTGTTCCCATTATTTGGGAAAGGCCTGATGTTAGTGTACTTTCCAGAAAGTGAATGCTGTTCCAGAAGTTGCATTTGAAGTCTCAAAAAATCAAACAACAGGCACTGTAGGTCTGAAACAGTCCTCTCATAAGGGATGCCTTTGACCTCTGCGTGAGGTCGTATCACTTGAGGAAAAGTTCTGCAACTAAGTCAAACTAAGCCAAACTAAGCTTAAGAGAAACACTGGGTAATGCAGGGATGGGAAACACATGAAATTGTTAGAACTGATGCACAAACACCTTTAGAGAGAGTATTCAAGGCCTTTCGTTAGGTATATTTGCTTCCCAGGCTTCAAAGAGGCACCTGTCAGAGCTGCCACTGCTGCTGCATGCAGTTTGCAATGAGGCTGGAACCTGAACACAAGCAAAAATAATAATTATAAGTGAGAAACGGAAGGAAAAGGTTCCCTTGTGAACAAAGCCTGAAAATTTAAGCTGTATAGCTAGAAAAAAGAGGAAGAATGGGATTGACAATAATATTCAGCAACAGAAAACCTGGCTTTTTGACATTCTTCGATAAAAGAAATTCAGCTATTTTATAAGATTTTTTTGTTTTCAAAGTAAAATTTATATGACACACATCAGATAAATACAAAGAAAATGGTGTGAAGATATGATAGACAAGTGAACATAACCACAGACTGGTAAGAAACCTGAGGAGGGACAAAAACTTTCCCTGTGTTCCTTCCATAAATAATTATTGCGACAGAAAATTAAAAAGTAAAATGTAAGTAAATGGTGTATTTTTAAGAGCAAGTTTAACATTCCACTGGGTATATTTATACAAAAATGCCTCTTTTATTAGCCCATTTGACTACAAGGTATATTTTATATGCTGATAAAATGACAGTATTTTATATCAAAATGCTATTTCATAAACCAGCAGACTACAAAATATCTTTTAAATGTTAGTAGACTGATAAAAATATTGAAAAAACTTAGCATAATTTCAAGACCAGCTACCGGTGTTTTTACATATTTTTGAGCATAAATGATTACACAAACAAATGGGAGAAGAATACAAATCCTAATTGTTTTCCTCATGTAACAACAACAAAGTATGTATATTAAAGCTTACTGTTACATGCTGTATATTTCTTCAAAGAAAGGCCAAGAAGATCTAGTCAGAAACTGCAGCTGAGCTTTATTGTAAGAAAGCTTTTGATAAGAATAATAAGTAAAAACATCTCAGTGTACAGCATTTTAGCCTCAAGTGAGTGAAACCCCCAGTCATTATAAGCTTATAATTATCTTCAGTGTGTTTCAGGTAAAATATACATATAGTAATCCAAATATGGGCTACCACATCATTTATAATGAAGCGCATGCTACAATGATGCTTACAAAGTTTGCATTGTAATTCCCTCATGAGTGTCACATCTCTTCGCACTTGCTTGACTGCAATGAATCAGATGCACATGTACAGAGAAGCTCTGAGAAATATGATGTAGAGTAAATAGGAGCTACAATAGCTTCTTCTGTGCTGGCTGGATGTCTGCTTGCCCTGTGTCCCTCGTGATGGTTTAGGAACCGTTTCCCCAAACCTCATCTTCAGATTTGACAGACATTTCAGGGTTCAAGAGATCAGATGAAGGATGACTACTTAAGAAAGTATGGGTAAAAGGTGGACAGCTTAAGAAGCAAATTGAGACAAAATTAAAATTCAGTTGAGAAATACTCCTCAAATTCCTATGTGTACATCTATTATTCATTGTCATGGAGAAGTTAACTGAACAGCATAAATGCTATTCTGATTTGACAAAGAATAACCAGACTCATGACAATTTTGGATGAGGATAGCTTATTGTTTCCCACTGTAGGACATTCAAGGCACTGGGATGGCAAACCATAAAAAAAGTAGGAGGAATGAAAAGGAAAATGTTCCTTTTTTAGTGTTGCTTTCATTCTTTCATTTAATATACCTTAAGTAAGTGGCTTAAGATATATTTACAGAGTTGAGAGATAAAACTCTCAATCTGATTTATATCTTGTCTGAAAACATGCAGTTTCACACACAAATTTAATTCCAGCTTGAATGTGTAAAATGACTCCCCACTTGATTCCACCAATGATGCTTTTCTGATCTGTAACTAGTGCCTAGTAAAAGTCCATGTCTACTTTCATTTTCTGCTTGAGCCTTGAGTCCTTTTTGACTCTCATGACTGCTACTTTCTGCATGCTAGATTTTGAACTTATAAACCAGAATGACTGACATTTGCAGGCAAATTGGGGAAGGCAGTAGTTTAGGCTTGGCAACAGGTTGAATAGGTGGACAGCTATAATGCCATTTGCCTGTAAGAGAGAGAGGACTGCTGCTTGATATCACTTTTGCTCACTTTTACCAATAACACAAATATTTTTTTTTCTTGGTAAGAGGAAAAAACCACAACAAAACAACAAAATGGTGAAAGGTTTTTTCCATAATATCAAATACAACATCAGTAGAACAACCTTAAAGGGTGGATCACCTCTTGGAGGTGAGTGAAACAGTGAAGCGACTGAACCAGTTGCACATATTAATAGAAGAGTTAGGGTATCATTCTGATTGCTCATGCTGAATTACCCAAGTGTACGGTGCCACTATTGCTTCAATGTATAAATAACTGAATTAGATTCAGACCTCAGCTGCTTGATTTAAATATAGATCCAAATATTATGGCTAAGGCCTTCTATTTAGGAGTTTTACCTAAAACTTTACTACAAAATTCTTCACAAAAGGTGCTAGTGCAATAAATCATGCTATTCAAATAAAATATTCCAAACTATCCTGATTTAAAGAATAAATAAAATCTGGAGGTTACATGTTCTACAGCGTGATGCTGTCACTCCCTTAGCTGGTAGCACAATAGTTTTCAAATCTGTGAGAGGGAATGAGAGATAGAAGAGCTATTTCCAAACAAAGCTGAAGGCCTGGGGTATTCATTGCCCTTCTGTTTAGGATTGGATAAGAAATATTTGTGGAAATAAACTACATTCTTAGCAAATGGATCTTTGGATAAAAGAATCTTACTCAAAACAGGCCATAACCTTTTATCTTAAAATTAAGTACCCCAAAACCAAACCAAAACAATGAATAACAAACTAAAAACAAACCCCACAAAATAGGAAGACTATCTCCCACAGAAACCATATGCTTGTGCATTTCATTCATCCCTTTCTTTGGCTTGCAACTTTCCGAATTTAGGTGGTATTTCCAGAAACCAGTAGCAAAGAGGAATGAATCATCTGCTATGAAAAGTAGGCCAGAGAATCTGCCCAACGCAGCCCAGAATGAAGGATGCAAAAAGCTTTGCGTACAGTAGAAAATATCTAACTAAAGAGGGACAGATTTAAGATGGACTTCAATTAAACAAAGCCTGTGTTTAAAATGATTCCATGAGATGGCCAATATAAACATCCCCTGCCTGAGCCCAGCATACCTAGGATGGAACTTGTAAGTCCAAATGTACAACATCTGGCTCACAGAGTAAAAGGGGTTCAAGCATTAATTACCTTTTTCAAACTTCATACTGGGCTTGCCTAAACCTCTGGAAATGTGATCATTTTGTATAAGTCATTCCAGGGGCCAGACATGGAACCATTATTGAAATAATAACATAAAATTATATTTATATTTATTTGCATAACTTGAGAAAGAAATTGCCTGCTCTCGTAAAAAGATGATCTGCAAATTAAGAAAAGAAATTAAGTGAACAGCCAACAGATATTTGTCAAAGACAACCCCTTTTCCTTTTAAGATGCAATGATATTATATATGGCGAAGAAGTAGTAAATGCCATATGCCTTGAGTTTAGTAAAGAAGCATCTTACATGCCCATCTTGTAAACAAGCTACACAACTTCATCTAGATGAAAGCACTATGAAATAGTCACCACAACATAACAAGCCTACATAAGATGGGGATAACACCAGCTTTCTGGTAGCAATCTACTCAAGTGTGTAATTCTCAGAGCCTCACTTTAAATTAGAAAGAAACAATACCAAGCTTGGCTTCACTGGAGTCCACCCCTGTCTTACAATGTTTGATACTTCACAGAAGACCAGAATGAAATTTTGCTTTAAATTCACATTGGCCTTCAAGGGGTTAATGAACTCTTTGAAAACAGGCTTAAAATTCATGAGGATGCTTTTAAGATTTGTACCAGACTCTATAAGAAGAAACACATTTAAACTGAAGTGTTGTAAATTTAAGGTAAGTAGTAAGCATTTAAGGTAGGAAAACGTTTCTGGTTGAAAGAACTGTTAAGCACTGGAATAAATTTCCCAAAGAAGTTTTTAAGAATGATTTGACAGTCATGACTGGTTTGGGACAGGGGAAGGACTAGCAGCCTCCTTTCTTGAGGGCCAATTGCCTATGTAAATACAAAACCCTAAATATTATTATTTCAAAATAACTTTTGCATTATAGCAATAGATAACTGTCTAAGAACAAGAAATAGAAACATTTCCAACATCATTATAAAGTTGAGTTTGATTCAGAGAAAAGAAGTGCATCACTATATAATTTTATTCTGTTGCTTCTAATCAGAAAACTGAATGCTTTTGAAGATAATCTGCAAGGATACATGGTTACTAACACGAACATATGTCATCTGCTCATAATAGTGATTTTTACTGAAGTTTCTTCCTCTATTATGCCAAACCCCATTTGATTTCCAGATTGCATAAACAACAATAAACTTGGACTATAGTCCCCTGCACATCCTGTATTTGATTGTCAAACAATTTGCTTCTCTGACAAAATGTCTGTGGAGCTCAGTGCAGATGGAAATTATTCTCTACTTGCAGATATTACATGGTACCTACTACCACCTAAAATGAGACCTTTAGAAATTTGTCTAAAAAGCTTTCTGGGCTGAAAGCTCAGTATCTGATTCACATAAAATAAACTATGCATTCCTTTTTTTAATGTAATGATCATTCAATTGACTTATCAGCACCCATTACCATCGTTTGCATTATGTTACTCCTGCTAGGAAACTTGTTCTTTGCCTATTATTGATATGAATCAACATAGACTTAAAACAATTCATGGAATTCTTTTTTTTTTTTAAAAAATCCCTTTCCCTAAAACTTCCCAGATGGAGGAACCAGTGAACATTCACTTCCATTTATAGAGAAGAAACTGATAAAGAAGTTTTGTGTTTCTCCCCAGACTGCAAAGAGACCATGGAACTCCATGGTGTAAACATTTATAAGACAGTGTTTGGATACCAAGTGTCCTATCCATAGTACTGATAGTAGAAATGCAGAGTTTAAATTACATTACATGTTCTAGATCTTATACCAGCTTCTAACAGATACAGAAAAAGACCAAACATGTCTCAAACCTGCTGGCTGTGAAGATCTTGGATATTCCTCTGAACTGTCTATTACTGACCTCTGTCAAATGCAGGATGCTAGAGGGAGCAGAGCTGACCTACAGTAGTGCTCCCAGTGCTGGCACACGGCTGGCTGTAATGGGCCAGTACTGTCTCTGCCCTTGGCTGGAGTTCCTGAGGGGAAGCACAAGTTCAAAAGCAGGCAATGACTTTATGTGGTGAACAAACCCACAACAGCAAAAGGAAAGTTACTTAAACCAAAATCCTTGGTAGTGAAAATCTAAATCAAACAAACCAATATTTAATAATTCAAGTTTAAACCGCTAAGCTGTCCAAACTTTTAGTTTATTTTTTGTTTATTTTCTCGACCTCTCTCTGCTTTAATTAAAACTATGTTATCTGTAAAAGAAAGGTAAACACACACAATTACATGTTCCTAAAATGTGAGTATGCCTTGAAAGGCTGACTGAAAACCCATAGTAAACCCAGGAAAATTCTTTGTTAACACTTAGTTTCTTATTCCTTCCCCAGTGACAGGAACCGGCTTCTGACAGAAAGATTTACTCTCAAACTCTCTTGCTATCTCCATCAATTTATTTGATATTTCCAAAGAACCATGCCTTTTGGGGGACATTGATGTGCTTGTGGTCATTTCAACACCCTTTTCATATAGCTTTACAGGAAAATAAGAAAATCTAAAGCGAGTGGAACACATTTCAAATAGTAAAATAATGACTCTTGTTCCTTTTTCATGAGTACTGTAACTCAAGAGAATTGTGACAGGAGAAATCAATAATTCATCAACAGCTGAAAGTGGCACATAGTGAAAAGGGCATGTGTACATAAAAGTGGAAGTTTCTGTGCTTGTAAAGAAAGTCTGAAAGGTAAATGAGTGCACTGCAGAGAAAATTACTTTAGAAACAGCAACAGGAACAGTTGCTCTTTGATATATGCTGTGTTACAAAGACCTTATATTCTGATTAACTTATTACTCTTTTCCCACCCGCAAATAAAACATTCCGCATGTGGATTAGTAGGGATACTCAGGTTCTTTACAGAAAGATCTATATGTTACAATTAAGACTGCTCTTAAGTGTATAAAAAAATCTACAAAACTGAGTTTGCAAGCTTTGTGTTGTTAGAGACTAAGACTTCACAGTGAACAGAAGAGGAATTATTTTTGTATTCAGGGAGACATGACTCTAGACAAATTCACACTCCTAAAAATTTAACAAGATATTTCACAATCATCCATATGGTCTTTGTGCTAATGTCACTTCACAAGCTGGCTTATAGATCTCTTACAATTATTAAAATGTGTTACTAAGCTCCCGAAATTGTGAAGACAAAAAGATCAGCTACTGAACTTGGTGCACTATGAAGGCACATCATTTTAATTCCTTTACTCTAACTTTCTGATTCTTGACTTTGTCATGTAATTTGAGCAAGCAAAAAATGCTACCTTACAGTTTGAAAACTTGTGCCACATGGGAAGAGCTTTATGCTGCTTCCTTCAATAAGCAAAACAGCCTTTTAAGTGCTCACTGAACTGGGAATTGACAGGAATAAGAGGGGCTGAATAAAATACAACAGAAAAAGTGTTAGGAAAGTAACGGAGCATTTTCAGCTAGGGAATGGAATGGAGGTTATGGCATGGACATTCCAGTGATTTAAAACATCACCAGGTAAACCACAATCTGACCACAGTCCTAATGGGTCTCTGAATTTATACATTTTGAAGCAACAGCTCCACTCCTCCCATCACAGGAATCCCATCTCACAGATAAGAGGCAAAGTGTGTGCACAGGCATGGCCCTACGGATTAATACAGCAACCTGCAAGGTTCAGGGTGATGTGATACGTGTGTACCACTTACCTGCAGTACCTGCTACCCTGCAGTAGCTGCTGCAAGTTGCAACGCTGATCTGCAGACTTTCTACGCCGTTAAGTCCTCACAAGGATCACAAGGTTCTATTCAATTTGCTGCGTATTTCCTACTGCTAATTAGTGCACTGAGATATTTTAGATGGTAACAGAGCACAGAAAACCAGATGAAGGGCATCACTTCAGTTATGCTACTTCTGAATTGAATTTAGAAATGCTGCTTTTATGTGGAATAAGATTTAATTTCTTTAAGGACTTTTACTGGTAACTTACTCCAAATCAAGACTCAGATTGCCATGTATTGCAGCAAAAGTACCATTCAGTCATGCACTCTAGATTTCTTCTACTTGGGGCTATTTTAAGCACCAGCCTCTTAAAACATGCCTACTCTAAACTAATTAATATAAAATGCAAGTATTCTGTATGTCCTTTAAAATATTTTTGTACCATTCAGTGGATCCTCACAATTGTGATGTTTATCAATTTGAGCAAATCAGAACAAGCACAATGGGATTCAGTCTCCTAAGACCATGTATGGAAATGGAGAGCAATAGGGAGGACAGAATTGGCAGGAAGAGGCAACAAAACAGTGTCAACATCAGACATAAGCATCCTGTAGAATATTTCCATCATCCACCCTCCCAGCTTTGTCTTTTCGCAGGAGCAGAAACTCAGTAGCAGCAGCTACACAACATATGATCTCATTAGAGTAATTTCTTGCTTTCTGGGATATGTGTTCATTCTCCCCATTAGTATCACTAGCTATTATCCTAGTGATGTGTTACAGTAAAATACTGTACTATTGACAGACCAACCTCACCATGCTCACATCCTGAGTGCCAAAGGTGGAGGAGAGATGTAGTTAAATACATGGTCATGTTGCTACCCACCTTATTATGGTTTGCAAAAATCTCATTGCATTTGTCCTAAACAGAAATTGTCAACACACAAAACTGAAGCAATGCAAGCAAAACAAAGAATCTGAGAGAGAGGCAACGAGGTTTCAAAGGATTTTAGACACAAGTGTTGCACAGATGTCTAGTAAATGAAACCACAAAGCCTAATCAAACAAACATTTTCAGGCAGTTTATAGTCATGGGAAGAAAGTGGAAGGAGATGGGAATTCTAGCTTTGATTATGAAGCTCGTATCAAGGAAACAGCCATTTTCAATTTCACTGGATATTTGGAAAGTGCTGTTTAATAGTTATACCACCATCATTCACTGTTCCACCCTTCGTGCAAAGGCAGGTTGTGGTGCACTCAGGGATCAGGCTTCACAAGATATTGAGTCTCAAGAATAAGTGCATAGCTTACTCAAACAGAAAACAAAAAAACCCACCCTATTTCACTTTATCCTCTTTCATCTTAGTTAAAATGTATATACAAAATTATCAGCTGCAGCACTGAGAGCATCATCCAGTCACTCCTCTTTACAAGTTTTGCTTTCAGCATCACAGAGGATTTATGATTATCTTCTTTCATAATAATAATTTTCATCATCTGATTTTCTTTTTTTCTGACAACATAGAACTTATTTTGGGAAATAAGTGACAGACATTACAGGAAAAAGTTTCAAAAGCTCCCTTCGATCAAAATGATCAGAAGATTTGTTTAGCACATTTCACGTTAAGGATAGAGGTATTAGTACCAAGTTCTACCATGCATTTGTGGTGCAGTTTTTGTTTGTAACTTACTGATCAACACGTGCTACAGGTCATTAGAAAGGCAGTTTCACCCCTATCTGTCCTCTACCTTTATCATTTTGAGAAGCCTAGGCATTCCATTTGATTGTTGGCCCCATATCCTTCATACATGCATATATCCAGGTGTCATATGCAGGCATCATATCTATAAGAAAGACAGAAAACAAGCCAGGGAGAAAACAAGATGGATATCATGAACAAATATATGATACACGAACACTGTCTCTCTGGATTCAGCATACAAGCTAGAGGTGAAAACCTCAAACAAGGAGATCCAGCACCCTTTCAGACCTTTAATTGCAGCACAACTCTTCCTGGTATTTCAATCACAGGTAAGAATTCCTGAAGATTATATTTTATTTTATATCTATCTATACCTGTATACACATTGTTCCAGGCCCCCTCCTTTATGGCACTAGTACCCAAAGCAGGCTGAGGAAAGCTTCCCAGAGGCCAAAAGGAAAGATCATTTTACTGAGATATTGCAAGCCTTGGCTGCAGCAGTAACTTACTGAGACAATACAGGACGGAAACGCAGAGTGATACCTCTCTCTGCTCTTTCAGTGGTCACTCTCTCTGAAGAACAGCAGATCAACCTCCCAGAGCCACATTCAAACTGTGGTGGATGCTAGGACAGTTTTCCATAGCACAAGAAGAATTTCAGATACTTAAATATACATCCATATATATATATGTGTATATATATATATTTAAAATGCCTCTCAAGCGTGAGTTAAGACTGAAGACAAAATTCCAGATTTATAAATGGAATTGAACTTGATTTTTCAGGGTGGCTTCTAAACTTCACGCTCTAAACATAGCTATAGAAAACACATTGTTTTGGATCAAAGTTAAAAACATACCACATATGGGACTTCTGAGAAGTAAATCTGCAAATAATACTTTTCTGACACAGTAAAACTAATACTCGCTGACAAAATCTTGCAGTCCTTGGCTTATTCACCCCATCTCCAATCCAAATGACCTTCTTTTAAATAACTTCCATGGCAATTGGTGCATATTAATGCCACTTTCTGACAAGAACTGTGAAATACAATTCACCATTCAAAATCAGTGAAAATCTTATTTAGAATCTCCCGGTTTTCAGTCTACAGGGAATAAGATGACATGGAAGCTTAAGAAGGTAGAAGGCTGTCTCATGGCCTAATGCCACATCAATAGGGCTGTTATCCTACCCAATTATTCACAAGATTGGAGATTTTTAGAAAACGTAGCATGTGTGAGTTCTTAGGTGATAAATGTCAAGGTGTCATCAGTAATGATATTAAACAAAATGTTCCTTTGACAGCAGAAGCACCAGAAGTCAAACAGTCCAGCATCATGGTAAGAAACCAAAACTCATGACCAGGACAGTCTTTAAATGGTTACCAAGAGGAGTGACATCATCCATTTCAGATGTTTTCCTTTCAGATGTCCTACACAGAGAAACAAACTTATACACACACACAGAGAAGTGTTTCACTTCCATCAAATCAACATTTGTCAGTTTGTAAGCATTCGCTCATAAGACTGCTAACCAGCCTTAAGTGGTCAAAGTTAGTATGGTGTAAGGAAAGTGAAAAAGTGGAATATTAAATCCTTTTGCATTACACGTATGACCTTTAAATGTATATTTACATAGCACTTATTAAAAAATAGTTTTCATTTGACTTAATCTGAGTTGACCTGAAAGACATTCTAAGTTACTACACCTAAGCAAACTGAAATAAAAATGTTGAAGTTCTTAAGCAAAACATAGAGTCATAGAATAGTTAGGGTTGGAATGGACCTTAAGATCATTTAGTTCCAACCCCCCTGCCATAAGCAGGGACACCTCACACTAAACCATGCCACCCAAGGCTTCATCCAACCTGGCCTTGAACACTGCCAGGGATGGAACACTCACAACATCTAACCCATCTCTAAAATACTCAGCACTGCACTTCCATTTCCACAAAATTCTTTTAAGTGATCATTTGACTTTGTAAATGTACTTTATTGAAATCAAAAGGCTGCTCACATACTTCATGTAAGAAGGCACATAAATAGATGCTGAGCTGGAGCCCCACAGCAGAATTGAAGACATTTGAGCTCTACAATAACAAAAATTTCCTGATCTTTCCTCACAGAGATCCTAAGCAGATCTGCAGTGCCAGGTGCATTGGTCACCATAATAAAAGTGGAAAAAATATTAATTTTGTTGAAAAAATTAGTTATGGATTGGAGATAGCTAAGCAGCCTATAAATCATTTGTGCATTCAGAAGTAGTTGTGTAATAACACCTTTTGCTATTTCCCAATATATAACAGGCATTTTCAAACTGCCTTCTAAAAAGATTGCTTGAATTCTTTATTCTGCTGATGCTATCAAGTGCAAAACCAGAGTTTCCTTTTGTTTGAGATGCAATAACATTCATTTTTATTTCCTTATTTGTGATACTCAGCTAATCATAAATATGAACAANCTAAAAAGATTGCTTGAATTCTTTATTCTGCTGATGCTATCAAGTGCAAAACCAGAGTTTCCTTTTGTTTGTTTCATTTTTATTTCCTTATTTGTGATACTCAGCTAATCACAAATATGAACAAATTATATTCAAATTATGGGGATTTTCTTCTAAAGAATACAGATTGTAAAGTTCTACAGCAAAAATCACAGAAGCTAATAAAGGAGCACACAAGTAGCAGGGATTAATTGAAATATTTGTTTTATAAGCTTTTGAGATTGTTTTTCAGTTTAGAGAAAGCCAAATATAGTGCTGGTTTAGGAAATCTTCTATGAGTCATAACTACGCAGCTGATCAGGAAGAGAATCCCAAATGGAAAGGTGACCAAGAGTTCACACATCAGGCTCTTGCACACTATGCAGAAGTAATTTCAGAAGAACAGTATCTTTGAGGTTGTTTGAATTCCTTCTCTAACACTTTTCTTCTTAATGCCACATGTGCAGACTTGAGGAATCACCTCTGGGAATCGAAATTGCTACTTCCAATGCTGGAAAATACTGAAAAAAGTCAGTGATTGCTTAAGCCTAAAGGGGTGGTTTAGTTTTCCTCGTCTAATCAACCTTTCTGGCTTTTTAGTACACATAAGTTGCTTTTTTACTCTGATAGTTTGCAAGAATATTAACAAGAGGACAGGAATGTATGGCAGAAGCTTTTGTAAACCTAAAAGAAATAAATTATCTTAACTTACATAGTTTGAGGAACACACGGTTGAAATGCAGCCCATATGCATGGTGATTATTTATAGGCATACAAATTATATTCAAAAAAGCCAGATGGCTTAAGCAACACATCTGCTGTCTTCAAGGCAGAACTTCTGAAGCAAACTTGGGACATTAACTCCTACTATAGAACAGTCAGTAAGCCAGTAAGACTACATTTGCTTTGTAGTCTGAAAGAGTTGTATCTTCCTACACAGAAGCTGAATTTAATCTGAAGTCAGCATCAAAGACAGGCTGCAATATTTTACATTTTAGCAGGGTTATCACGCTGTTACTAACTAAATGCAAGGCTATGAAAGCAGGTCATCACAAAGATAAGAGCCAAACGAAGCCAAACCTCACACATGCTAAATACTGGTTACATAAATCTTTGTGCCAGCTAGCAGCTCTGCATATTTTGCACTGCTTTGCACTAATTTTAAGCAAAATCACAATCCCTGAAAATAAAAGAATCATAAAGATTCATACTACGCATTATTCTTTTCATTATGAGAAGGTTGTCATTTAGCAGATAATACTGGGTTGACTGAAAGATGTCTCAGACACAGGCATCAGAACTCTGCGACATGTTTGGCAAAACAGTGATTTATATTACTCAGGCAGGGTGGGGAGGACATCAGACATCTACTAACTACATGTGAAATATGCATTTGAAAATAAGAAGGACAATTGGGAAAGAGCATTGGGAGAACTGCCTGTTCTGCTATGGCTACTGATCTCCACCTGGACAGACAAAAGTTGTCTTGAATGCTTGGTTTTGCTGTTCAGTCACTGCACTTGCTGCTTTCTGCATTATCATGTGTTACTCTGAGTAGTACTATTACTTGTTTTTATTTCTATTCAGCTTTTCAGAAACTTCTGCATGAACACAACCCCTCTTCTTCCCTCCTTATCCTCCTTGTTATAAAAAGCATCTTTAAAACAAACAGAAGAGCCTAATAAAAAAAAAAAAAAAAAAAAAAAAA
>NDXB01011728.1:44270-57524 GCA_002631895.1 Agapornis roseicollis
AAAAAAAAAAAAAAAAACAAAAACAAAACAGCTGAATTGGCCTTTTCTGCTAGAATGGATTCACCCAGAGTGCACCTTTGCCCACTTTAAGATGGCACTTTTGGATACCCTCTATTTTTCTGACAGAGGAGATAAAACTGGAGACTTGTTCTACTGCACAATGCAGAAGTCCCAATGATAGCAGTTTTAAGCCTATGTCCTGCTAGAAGGAGGAAGGCCAACTTCATTGTGCTCTGGCACTAGCTGTTTTCCTACCTAGGAGTTAGAGGGCACATGAAGGCAGTGGGAGTTACTCATTGCCTCTCAGTATGTGCTAGATGAGATTCAACTGCACATGCACATGTGGAAAACACAGCCTTAATTTGATGTAACCTAAATAAAATAGTTTGCTTTTTATAAAATTGGGCTTCAGTAATTTATAACACACATCAGCAGGGCCATGAAGGTCTTTGATCTGGAATATACAGCAGGACAATGCTGCTCCTTTGTGCAGAGCACACCAAGCTTCTGGAAAGCATGGTAAGCTCCTGTAATGCCATTTCTCCAATGTCTTTACTACTTTAAGAATACGGTCAAAAATAATCACAGCTAAGCAAGACTCAAAAGATTGCTTCCCAAACATCAATAGACATGACATATTTGAAACAGAGTGGGTCCCATTTTTACAAACTTAACTCTTCTGCAAGAAATAAATGCACTGCATCTGAAATTCTAAATTTTTATTAAAGCATAAAAGTTAAGGCATATACAAATACTTTTCCAGATTTAAAAGTTGTCCTAGAAATCTGAAAATTCTAGATATCAATGCATTCACTTCTATTAGGTAAAGCCCTACTGTTGATATTTATGAATACTCTGTTCATCCAATTTTCAAGAGCTTCTGGAATGATTTTAGGGAAGCATTTTGTATTATATCAAAATAAAACATTGCCATCTCTTTCTTTATGTATGCCCCTTAATTTTGTTAGGTTGTCTAATTTTATCAAGGCTCCCAATTATCCCAAATAAGCTAATAAGAACTTTCTATGAGAGGGAGTGAATCTGACCCCTTTGAAATGCTAAGTGAATTCCTTATCTGAAAAACTAATATTTATGTTACACAATTCAATAGTGGAAGAAAAAAAAAATATCCATAATCTTGATGAAATTGTAAAATGCATTTGTTTAAGTCACTAAAATTAGACAGCACTTATTCTAGGTCCTTATTTCAGTTCACATGAGATAAGAAAAGAAATACAAAGCAAATGCTAAGGATCACAGGTCCCTACAAAAAATGAACAGCAATGCCCTTTCAGTCTAAAAAAGTCAGCCCAAAACTTAGTTGTTCAACTTCTATATGTGTATTATTCTCAAAGTGATATTACTAGAATGACTCAGACTATTCCAAGTGAGTTACCCTGGCAGAACTTTGTCCTTTAAACAGTGTATTCTATTAGCCTTTACCACTAAAGTGTTCTATCACACACACATGAACTGATTCTTCTTGCTGCTGCTGGAAAGGGCATTTTTGTATCATAGATAATAACACTTTGAAAGTAAATAGAAGTTTCAGAATTGCTGAGGTTTCCATATACCATATATCAAGCCTCTTTCTCTATGGACTAGAGTAATGCAACTGCTTTGCTGTTATTGGCTGCCTGCTACAGCTTCAGCTGTGCAATGGTAATTGGGGAAGGGATTAGCTTTGGTTAAACATTTGACTGCATTTCCTTTGGGAGACTATGGAAACATGCCAGGAAGAGTGATTCTTCACAGTAACACTTGTGCTAATCTCTAGACCTTCCTCCATCAACTGCATGTGCCAAGTCTCTTCAGTCCTCTGGGAGAGGAGTTTCCACAGGGCTGATACTTCTTTTTTAACATGTAAGACTGGGTATTAATGGTGTTGGCTTCTTCTACAACCCGTAAAAGCAAAGATGACAATACTGGGATTAGTTTGTTTTAAATCAATGAAAGCACATGCCAAATTGCAGCTTTATAAAGCTGGAGTTAGAAGTGCGTACTCTATGAATCTTAATCTGACCAGTATAAATCACACACGCTCAGTCATTCCTTTGCTTCCATGGGCATTTGTGTTGAAGAAGAAAAACCTGCATTTGATTGGGTTCATTCTCAATGAACACTGCCCCTTTGAAACTACCAGCTGTAGGCAAACTCTTTCTAGGTAGACTAAAGCACTGTTCTGTGCAATTTAGGTGACAATATACAAGCCAATTTCGGGTTAACATACCTGTGGTAAACTCCAATTGAAGTAGTTAAAAGTAAAAGCAATATGCTTATTAAGGCAACAACTACAAAAAGGTCATTTGCTCAGAAAATTACTGCTATATTTGGATG
Source organism: Agapornis roseicollis (assembly GCA_002631895.1). NCBI lineage: Eukaryota > Metazoa > Chordata > Aves > Psittaciformes > Psittacidae > Agapornis > Agapornis roseicollis. The sequence continues at coordinate 46,608 of NDXB01011728.1, forward strand.
ACATAATACATATTTGGGGAAGAAATGAAGATGACTTGGATACTTACTAGCTTTCCTGTTCAAGAAATTCTTAATAAATCATGTGAGGGATTATTTTCCTGTGAAAATACTATATTAAATAGAAGTCAGTCGAAAATCTTTCTGTTAAAGCCATCTGTTTCACTCCCTCATGCTCACAGAAACTGTACATGCATGTGCATGCATGAAAAGAAGAGAATGGATTAGATACAGATAAGTATTCTGAACTAGAGGATTAATTAAGTTGAAATTAATTTTAGATGCAGTGAGATGGTGTCAGCCAGGACCAGATCTTTGCAAGTCTCACAGTGAAAAGCACCATGTGTGGAAGAATATAAACGCATTTTCCTCTTGATCTTAGGCTCAGGTTAGTAAACTCCTGAACAATGAATTTAAATCCCTTGAAAGATTTTAAACTGATGTAAATTCTAAATGTTAAGGCAATTCATGTTGTGAAGTGACAGATTACCACTGTCAAAAAATTAAGTATATAAACCATCAAAATACATACTTCAGAGTTTCTGTATTAATTGTAAAAATGAATTATAAAAGTAATTGCAGAAGGCTGTATTTAAGACTATTTAAAAACTAATAAGGTCTTAGGGGAGAATGATACATAGAGTCAACTGTACCTATTCAAAGCATTCAAGCAGAGATTGGTTAAAGACATATCTGTGGTTATGATTATGAAAAGATTAAATGATGGGACTTTTAACATATAAATGAATTTATTTTTACATAAATATAGCTATTTCCTAGCAAAATTATGTAATAATTTAATTAATAGTGTGAAATATTAGAAATGAGGGTGAAAAAAAATCTGATATTTCTCTTATTGCTCCTGTCCAATTGTTATGATAACTGAAAAGTTTTAGCACATGAATATCTTGAAGTAAGAAGTAACACTGACGTTTTACTACTAAAATTATCTTGAAAACTGGTGTTGTAGATAGTATCAGTATAGAAAAATGAATGGGTGCACATAAATAGTCACATTAAAGTAAAACCTTTTACAAAATCAGTATATTTCCATTTCAAACTGAGAGCCTAACCAATAGTCCTTGCTGAAAAGGCCCATGAACAAAGGGACCCTCCTCTTATTTTAGGAGTATTCACTCAGAGTTTCTGAGCTACGGAAGTTACTCCAGTTACTTCTCAGCTCAATGTGCACAGCTGACTTGGGTCTCCAGGTGAAATTTAGGTGTTACAAAAACGCTCATTCCCAAAGTACTCAAAGAATTAGCTTAAACCACTGCTAGGCAAAGCCACAAATACGTAACCCCACTTGACTTCAGGTCAAGTCAAGCAGGGTCAAGTGTAATATTTTGGCTATTGGTGTAATACGAATAAGATGGGTTACAGATGTGAGAGAGTTGGTGAAAAAGCACAGAGAAGGAGGTTGAAGCAGAAGCTCATTGGTACCCCCAGAGACAACACTGGATGCCCAAGAGTCTTCCTATCTCCTGCTGAACCAGTCTGCTCCTACCCTGTACAAATTGGAAAAATTATCTTTGCTAAATTTAATTCTCATCTATAAGCTTTGGAGTGCTTAATTTCCAGAATAGACTTAATATTTCACACTCTCATTAGTATATATTTTCTATTAAATATTGTCATGCAATCTATTGTACGTTTTAAAGATTACAAAGTGTAGCATCCTTTGCCCAGAAAGATTTCATTAATAAAACCCCCACCAGATTAAAACAGTTATCACACAACTGTAACTGTCCTGAAGTGTAACTTTAGCTTTGTTTAACCTCTGCAATGCTATTCAAGCTTCACAATCATATAAAATCCAATAAGATCATTCCAGATGGGGTAATATTACATGCAAAGAACTCAAGCTGGAGATACAGAGTATTAATATTGAGAATGGTTTGCTATTCCTTAAGACAAAGCAAAGACTAGTAGTAACTGTTCAGTACTAATAAGCTGCAGTTGAACTCATTTACAAGACAGATACATTTACAATACAAGCTATCATGCATAAGTTTGCAGTCCCTTCATAAATATGTGAAGCTGATATATTGTTGTGATAGTTTTATACTTTTTTTCAGTTATCTTTAAAATAATTTAATAGAAATGTAAAAATCTATTAATTTTTAATAAGTTTTAGAGACGGTCCAAAATGAAAGGAAGAAAAAGTAATGGTGAAGTTCTTGGGGAATAATAAGGGAATTTCGCAAACCAGGTAAAAAGCTGGCCTCGAATAAAGTCAAAAGGCAGAATTTAGATGACACTTTAATTCTGAAACTAAACAAAACCCTGAGTGAGCAGTGCAACATGTTCTCATGCTGGAGAGCCAGTGGAATAGGAAAGTTGAATGCCTCTAAAAACTTAGAAACAAATCCAACTATTTCTCCTGTGAGTCCATAACCTCTGAATTTACACAGAAAGTATTTTATCCATTCTTTAACATCCAAAACTGTAAGATAGATGGACTTTACTGTGTCAACTGTGAAGCCAAGTTTAAAGTCTCAGTTCTTCCTGCCTTCCAGTTTTGAAAGCTAGCCATTAATACCACAGCATTGTTATTACTTCCTTCTTTTCTTTACAATGAATCCAGGAATAACCTCTATAAATAGTTTGATAATCTCCATCAAAAACTCATAGGATTTTACCAAAACATTTCTATTAACAAGCAGACCTCAAGACACACTGCTCATTTTCAGTTCTCCTCAATAAGCTTTAATTCAACAGAGAGAATAACTATGGAAAAAACCAACTATTTACTAACTCTTCAGGGCAGAGTCACAGTTTCATATAAACCAATCTCCAGGCGCTTCAGGTTGCTCTCTCCTGAATATATTTTCGAGGCAGAGCATTCTTGTCTTTTTCATCCTTTTGTTGCTTAAATGTAGCTGGAAAAAACTAGTAAAATTTAACTCAGTCCAGATGCATTACTGATGTTTTCTGGAAAAATGCACTGATGTTATACAGCATCCTTTATCCTTTAAGGTTTTATGGTGTTTTAGCCTCATCCATTTCACCTTGTGAGAAGGAAGTTACTGGGTAATAATAATTTCTAAAAATCCCACAACTTCTTTGGAGGTTCTGTACCTTTCAAACTTCAAGCAGTTACACATATACACAGAAGTTACATGTAGAGAAACAGCAGCTCTCTCTGTACATATCTGCAAAACATACTGCATATCATTGAGGCCCATCTTCCACATATCCTGAAACATGAGAGAGAAGGAGTGTGTAAACAGAACTCAGGATTTGTTAACCAGAAAACCAAAGACCAAACCATGAGTTCCTGTGGACTGGTGATGTCCCATACAACAGGCTCAGAAAAGCTGTTAGAAAGCAGAAGTGTTTCCTCCATGCTTGTGTAACAGTAGGTTGATGATAGAAGTTCCTTGGATTTGTTCATTTAATGAAGTGGCTGGTGAGTACCAGGATCTTACTTTTCTTTCAGTATGAGGAAGATTTTGGTTCAAAGATATCAAAGCTGGAATGCTATTGCCAAATACCTTTATTAATAAGCATCAGCCCTTTGTCCATATTACGCTATCCTGGAAAGGCAATTATTCCTTTTGTTGTGGTTTAAGCCAAGGCTGTAAATCTGAACCATGAAGTCTTACAACCCACCCCCCACCACCCTGCTCCCTGAGGGATGAGGAGGAGAATTGAAAGAATGTAACCCCCATGGGTTTTGATAAGAACAGTTTAGTAACTAAGGTATAACACAAATCACTACTGCTGCCACCGATAATAATAATGATACAGGAAATAACAAGGGAAGAGAATACAATATCACCTGCCGGCTGATAATACCCAGCCTGACTGAGCAGTGATCTAGCCCTTCTGGGTAACTCAGTTCACATCTTGGGCATGACATGCTATGGTATGGAATACCTCTTTGGTTAGTTTGTGTCAGTTGTCCTGTCTCTGCTTCCTCCTGGCTTCCACTGCTCCCTAGCAGAGCATGAGACTCAGAATGTCCTTGGTTAGACTAAACATTTGAGCAGTAACTAAAAACACTGGTGTTATCAGCGCTGTTCCCAGGTTGAAAGTAAAAAACATAGCACTGCACCAGCTACGAAGAAGGAAAAAAAAAAAAAATGACTGCTATTGCTGAACCCAGGACTATTTTCAACAGAATTTCATTTTGCAAAGGACAGTGTGCCTCTAGATTTGTAAAGTAGGCAGGCAGACCAAGCCCTAGAGCTTGGACTCAGCTAATCCTGCTCCCAAGGAAGCTCTATGAGGGGAAAGGGAAGGCCTTTGGGTAGCCAGAGAAGAAGAAGAGGGACCAGATTACACCAGAACACAGCAGAGCACCAGGGCTTATTAACAACTGTCTCAGCTGGTTTTCAATAGCTCCTAGCTCCTTAATGCATCCCTAAGGTTCTCAAATTATGAGCAATACACTGAATTGAAAATAGTTTAATGTATTTTAAGTAAATATTCCATATTTCTTCCCCTCTAAGATGGGTTGGATATCATGTAGCCATTCTGAAGGATCTTAAGGAGGAATTATTGACATTGCAAAGCATCATTAGGAGGATATATATATATACACTTCTATTGAAGAAAAGAGATTTAACATCTGTATTCCTTTTAAATCAAAGCTGAAATTTTCAGGGCAGTGATTGTACAAAGAACCATCAAACAAGGGGGGCCTAATCATAGTCCTTCAAGAAAAGAAAAGAAAAAATGAATAATTTTTGTGGTCTCAGTTACTAAGAAAACCCATTAACTTATATAATTTAATTATACACAGCTGAAGCAGTAAATATCATGATAGATTTTTTTGTTATGGGTCATTACTTACGTGGCTAAGTGATTATAGAAAGAGATATGAAGCCTGTGGTGGTATTTAGCTTTTAAATATTGACTTTCTTTGCACCTCTAATGCAACACGGAAAAAGATGATGCAGATTGGATTTTTGGCTTGCAATACAACATGGTTAAAGTATCACTTGCAGATCTTTCCCAGACACAGTTCTGCAACATAAGTATCTAATAAATATGTTTTCCTAGAGGATTTATTACCCATTGAGCACCATATTTTCTCTTTTTGTTTTGCTCTATGGATTGCAAAAGTCTTCTGCAAGAGGAGCAGTAGGTTATTTTGACAACAAAGGACAAAATATAATGCTGGATATGAAGAAGGACAAGATAAAAAAAGGAGATATTGCTGATATTGTTAGCTCCCTTGCTCACCAGAGTCATTTATTTAATTTAAGGCCTATCAAAATCAAACTTCTATAATATTCAGTCTTTATTCATCTTTTAAGGATATGCGTTCTTAAAACAGACATGGCTATATAAAAGGAAGCATAGAAAATCAAGCTAGTAGAAAAAACCACAAATCTACCTGTTCATTCCTTCTATTCCTTACTTAACAGGCGAACAGCAGTGAGAAAAATAACATGTGCCTTTGGGTGTGAAAGTTGCTTTATCCTCATGTTATCTTCAACAGCAAAATATCCTCAATAGTTGCTTCTGCAGTGGCTGCTAGAGGTGACAGATCATTTGCACCACCGGTTTTAGTGAAGACACTGAGAATACCTACCCTCTGAGGCACAATGCTGCTAAGGAGCATTATGAGGGTCTTCCAGGTACATTGCAGCAGCAGCTACATGTGAGGGAATGCAGTTCTGGCCATGCTGCAATGAAGGCTCATGCTAAGATCTAAGACTTGGGAAAATACATTTTCATACAGAGAAAACAGAGTCACGATGCAGAAAAATGTGGTTTCTTGATGTTAAACCAGAATCTTAAAGTGATAACACTGAAAAATTAATAAACCCTGCTTATAAATTATTTGCCTGGGGTTTTTGAGCTGTTGTGGTGCATTTGTAGGGGTCTCTAAATGCTGTAAATCTGTGGGAAACAAACTTCTGTGGGAGAAAGAAGTCAGAAATCAGCTAACTTGCAACTCCCATTTGTTTTCTAAAAGACAGTCTTTAACAAAATAATAAATTACCTACTTCCAGTGCTCCAGTGAGCATTTTAAGAGTGTACTGACAGTGACCTATACTGTACAACTTGCATGAACTCCTCAGCGCAATAAGACTTACAATTTATTAATAACTATAATTTTCACCCTCCCCTCTCCCCTTTTTGATTTCTTTTGGAAGAAACTGGATCAATGTGGGGACAAAGATGAAACTTTATGCTCCATGAGAAGTCATATAACATCAAAATTAGATAGTGACAAGTATCACCCACAGTGACCTATTTGAGCAGGCACTTCCAACTAACGAACAAATTCGATATTAATTCAGTATCTTTGTCTGACATAAAGATGCCTGCTAGATTTGCAGCACCACAATGATGGTGCCCTAGAAACAAGTCCTCCATGACTCCTTTTTTTCATCCTCTTTTCCCAGTGTGATTTGGAGGGAGTGTTATGGATACTCAGTAGTTCCAGTAAAGACTCCCTCACACTTGGTACACTCAGTCCATCAAAAGGCTGTGCCTGTCAACCTAATTTCTTCTTAAATGAGATATGTAAGTATTGTATCGCTCTCTCTTCCTTGATCTGGTGAGTTCTGTTCTTAGAATCTGGTATTTTATTATATTAAATTTTCTTCCATTTCTCTGGCATCTTCTCCTTCACATAAGTACTTTAGAATTCATCACATTTTGTTTTTTTGTTGTTGCTGTTGTTAGCTTGTTTTTATTTACTACTTACTACTATTTCCCATTCTATCAATGGCAGCTATTCCCATATATAAATACACATCTACATCTTCCCTTGTTTCAAAATCTTAGAACAGTTTTAATTATTGTGGGCTTTCTTAAACCCTTGAGTTGCTTATTATATTGTACCCAGTTGAAACAAAAGAATTGAGTTATAGAAAACCTATTCTCTTACTGCTGTATAAAACATTCCACCATCAAGAGGATATGAAGTGTTTCATGTTCCTTTATCTTGTCAACGCTCTTGGGTTGAGATAGAATGTTAAAGGGAGGTGACAAGGTTAAATGATTTGACTAACATCCAAAACAAGACTTGGGATCATTATAAGCCTGCCTCAGCTTTCTAATAACATATGTAATGAGGGAGAATTGGAAGCTTCCCACACCAAGAACTCATCCAGGAGTGATTTGTTTCTCTCTATACCCTTGCCACAATAGGCATCCATATATTTCTTTTAAGAATATTGTCATGGTCCACTAAATTACCTCTGGGCAGCACTATCAGTGGTGTTCCACTTTGCCCCTTTATTTCTTTCTGTGACATTATTCTGCACAAGGGTTACTAGACAGACAGATGAAGTAGGAGTAGATGGGTCTCTAAGGGGTGATATATAGTAGGTACATAATAAGAAAAAAAAAAAGCGAGGATGGTGGTGTAACAGAAATTTTTGTTGTTTCCTCCTCATTTTCAGAAGAAATTTTGGGCACTGAGAATTTATTGTGATATGGCTATCAGGTATGTTTTTCCTTATACTCCAACTTCATGTCAGGGAACTTGACTTCTAATAGTCATATACTTTTTCCTCCTCCATTCTATTTTCTCTTTCACAATGTCAAATCAAAGTTTTCAGTGAATTAGGGAACTCCTGATAAATTCTTTTTTCATCATATCAAATAATATATTGATTGAAATCAAAATCAAATAATTAACAGCATGTCAAAAATGGCACAAGGGAACCATATATGAATATTTCAGCTTGACTGGTAGCAAAAGCACTGTTCCAGCAGCTAAGATGTTGGAGAAATGTCTGACATTTCTTAATGTAGGTTTAAAATTTTTCATGTGAAGTTGCTTTTGACCTGATGAATATAATAGTTCCTCAGAGCCATTATGGTCTATCACCTCTATGAGTATTAAGGGACTCCTAAATCCATGGATAGATAATTTGGATGCCACGCTTGCCCTGTAAATCCACATCCTTAAAGCCTTCATTAAAATCGTGCAGTTAATTTCTTAAGTGCAATTAACTGTGCAGTTCCTCAGAAAAGTAGGTGATTTGTTTCCATCTCCCATAAATCCCATTATGTCCCATCATCCTTCTGGAAATGAGGATATATCTCTTGAAACTTGTTTAAAAGCATACCCAATTGTTGGGAATTGGAAATTATTTCTAACTTTCGCTCTCCATCCACACCACTCCTGAGCATCTTCTATAGCATTAAATTACTTTGTTTCATGTGTGACAGCATAATCAACCCACTTTATTCACTACTGCGAAAAACCATTAAAACCTATGGAAATCTGTGCACTTCAATTAGTCATCAAAAGTGCCATCACCCAACATAAGAAGACCATTAAAAAAAAAATCATTATTTCTAAAACTGGAGAAATATTACCAAATTTCTGCTTTGGCAATACAAATTCTGAAGTACAGCTACTCTGTCGGATAATACCCAATGATAGATCCTTTGAACTTGGTTAAGTCTACACAACATACACAATTCATGACTAAAATAGCAGTATCAAGATACTTATTGCTTTATAACCTAAAGCAGTATTTTCAATAAAATATTATTTGCACAAATACCTTTCATTAAAGTGGTATAAGCTTGCGCAACTTGCAAGACCTAATGAAAGGAATTTAGATACTCTAAATTTTTATTGCTTGGGAAACACTGTGCACCTTCCAGAATCAAGTGCTTACACAGCATGTACAACTATTTCATGTTGGCTTTGTGGGAGGAAGTTAATTTGACTGCATGAATAAAATAACTTACTTTCTTAATTAGACATTTTAATCAGAAATCCATTAGCTAATCAGAGCTAATCAGTTTTCATCAAGACTGTAAATAGGCAACTTGGGATAAGACAGTCAGGACTCACAGGCTTGCATGTATAAAAGAAAGCTGCAGGTATTGTCTTTGAAGGTTTATGACTGAAAAAGGCCCTAAAAGATTCTAATAATTTTGATACACAGAAAAATCAAGAATAAGAGAAACTATTCCTTCTCACCAGCAGTTCATTACAATCATTTTTGAAATGGGTTATGAGAGAGAAAATTGGGATTCTTTTCATAGTAATGCTTGGCCACCAAAAAATGAGCTTTAGAATTCAAACTGATCTTGTGTTGGGAGGTCAGCCACCAATATTACATTGGCATTTATGTTTAATCTCAGGTTTTTAAAAAGTTTCAACCCTAACTGAATCTCTGTAAATGCCAACAGACCGTTCCCACGATGCTTTTCAAAAATGGGCATGTTTCACTCAACTGGCTCCTCGGATATCTTATGTAGGTGATTGTTAATGATTTCAAGAAATTAGTAAAAAACAAAAGAAAAGCTACCTTAAGAATAAGATTTATTAGCTTGAATTATGGATTGCCAAATGAAATATCTACAACCAATTAAGCACTAAACTGTATTATGATATCCAGCAAAACCACACCTGAACAGCTTTGAGCGTAAGACAACACATCTTTAAGAGTATTATGTGAAACAAAGACTCATAAAATTAATTGTAGTCATATGGTGCTGAAATAATTCTGAGCAGAATTACACCAAATAGCAGCTTTTTTGCTTTTCATAAGGAATGTCTTAACATCTGTGACATTAACTGTAGTAATAAACGTGCCATTGGCTGGTGAACACAGTCTCCTCCTCTGATACCTTAGTCAATACAGGATCAGGATAAAAAATGAAGCATAAAAATTTGGTGGTCAACGATATATATGAAAAGACCCACTGTGACTGTTTGATACTCAACTATCACTTACAAACTGGCCTAAAATCAGAATTTCTTCATTTAGCTATTTTTTTCTTATTTAATTTTGATTCAATTTCAATTAAACTTGATGCCAACACAAATCAAATTTTAATTTTCTTTTTCTCCAGGCTGCTGAAGTTCTTTTGAAGGGAAATAGGAAAGCAAAAGTCAGATGAATCTGCTCCCAGCGTGGGACAAACTGAGCAAAGATGAGAGTTTACCAATTTTCCAGCCTGTTGGGGATCAAAAGGAAGCCTGTAATGCAGAAAGGGGGATTTCAGTTTTCGCCTCATCACCAAAATAGAAAAACTGCTAACATTTAATTCTTCAGTTAGTATTTGCAAACTAAAACAATCTAGTTACTTCAACAAGATGCCATATGGCCTGTGCATTTATAATGTGTCAAATTGGAAGAGGGTTTTTATTTATTTATTTATTTATTTCTATGATTGCATAGCTCAACAGCTGTGATGCTACAATCCCTCATGGAAGTTCTGATTCACCAGACTAAATTAATGGAAAACAAAGGAAATGATAACTTACAAGGAAGGCAAAATGGTCATAAAAGCAAGTCCTCATCAGTTAGACCTCTGACAATGAAAGAAAATGATCCTGTCAGACTCTGCCTTGAAGTTGCTGCTGAACATCACAAAAAGGGATACAGAGCAACAGAGATTATCTTCCTTGGTACTCATATCAGGCAAGTTCCTGCTTACCCTTGAATTGATGAATACAGGCAACCACTGTGTGACATTGATTCCAGTTACATACTGGGCATATTTTTCACTGGTTGCTATGGTGGGAGCAACACTTTTCCCAACATTACATAGCATAGATGTGTTATAAATCCCAAAACAATAAAACCTCCAAACCCAAACAAACCCCTCATTCTCAGTTATTTCACCTTTAAAACGAGTTTGGTAATTTCTGACAATCTTAAGGCCTTCCAGTTGGGCTTTTCTTTTTCCAGTTTTTATTATTAGGTTTTATCTAACATTCTTACATGGGCTTTACTGAAAGGTAGAGCAGCATTTTATCACAAACCACTTCAACACCACAATTTTACTGTGTACTGTTCTGGAAGACAGAGAGAACACCAGAACAATTACTCAAAGAGCAATGAGGAGGCTGTCAAATGGAGGGAATAACAGGGAAATTTGAGGTCTGAGTCTAAAAGCTCATTGAATTTTCCTCAGCAAACAACTTCTTTTTTTTTTTTTTTTTTTTTTTTTTTTTTTTTAATAAAAGCATTTTTTTCA
>NDXB01011728.1:57592-89216 GCA_002631895.1 Agapornis roseicollis
AAACAAATATTATCGGAGAAAAAAGTTTTTTTTTTTTTTTTTTTTTTTTTTTTTTCTTGCTGATAAGAGCAGTTTTTTCCAGTAGGAACTACATGGGCTACTACTTCATTATTCTACCCCAGCCAAAAGAGCTTTAAGAGGACAACATGAATCAGATTTAAAGTAATGGCCTAGAAAAATCTTATTCATCACTGGAGCCACCTAGTTTCATCATTCTCATTGAGAAGAAGCTGCTTGTGCTCTTGTCTGAGAATCTTCCTGGACAGCTGGAAAATATCAAGCCTTATCTGAGAGGTTCAAAACATGCACTGCATTTTTGTGTTTAAAGGACATCAGTGTTGCTGCTAATCAGACTTTGTAGACTTGCTTGGTAAAGAAATTCCTAAAACTGCTCCTAGTCTCCTTCCCTGTCATATGAGAAATGTTTACTTTCCTAAAGATAAGGTGGGAAAGAGACATACCACAACGCATGGATAAAAACAGTACCTATTTCTATTTATTCAGATAGATTTTGCTAATTCACCTGGAAAGCGATTCAAAAGTAATACAGATTTGATGGGTTTGCATAAACAAAATGCATGCAACAAAAGCATACAGAGAATAACAGTCAAATTAACCACACAAAATCTCACACAAAGAAATAAAATTCCTCCTCCAGATCTCCTTTCCAATGGAAATTCTCCTTCTCTCCAACCTCAGGTATCAGCAGTACATCTTACTTCAAAAATTCCAGCTTTCTTAGCAAATATGGAAATGCAATACTCATGAGGGGAACCCTAAAAGGTGATCAAATTCAGATCCGGCTAAGAGGATTATTAAGATGTACAACACTAAATACCACATACCTATTACCTATTGTTCTTCCACCTGCTAATGGCCAAGGGAGTATATACTTCTCTAACAACTGTGGACCCAGTCAATCTATCCCGTGTACTTATTCTCTCTGTACTTCGGTACTGCATTATAACACATGAGAAGATGAAAGAAGCTTGAGTTTGTTACAGCTCATTACTTAGAAGCACACAGCCTTTCTATCTCATCACCTGATGACAGCAGACACTATATTGCCTTTCCAATAAGCACTAAATCAATAAAAGCTCAGTGAAGCTGGCCTATTCTACCTTAAAGATCACCTCTGATTGAGATCCATGCTTCCCAAGATGCAATCCCCAGAAATAAAATATCAATAAGTAACCAGAGATGTAGGAACAAGATGAAGAAATTCCTTGGCAGCAGGGACTGCTGCGAGCTCTGTTGGTATTTATGGTTCCACGCCCACAAAAGCCTGGGAATATTCCAACATCGCTGAAGCAGTAGGACTCCCCCAGGCTCAGGGGGAGTGCCATTATGCAATCAATTTCATGGCTGGAATCTCAATACATATAATTTAAACAAAATAAAATTAAATTGATGGGTCACCAGGTCATTTGGAAAGAACGTTTTTCTGACAATCAGTCCAGCCAGCTCTTTCTTTGCTACTATAATCTCCACCTTATAAAGCAAAGGAGTTAATGTCATTATCTGAGTTTGTATTTTATTATGTATGGTCCCAAGTTAACAGTGAATTTTCTTCATGGGTTATCGTAATAAAATATTACAGTAGTGTCTGGTTGTGCTGCTACGATGATGTGCCTTATCATTTTCATTCCTAGCCCCTGATTTCATGGGTTTATAAGCTAAAAATACAAATGAGATGTAGCTTAAGTTAGCAAACTTCTAAAGCAGTGTTTTCTTTTAAACTGAGTTAGTAAAATATTATTTCCCCCTTTACATTTCCTGCCATTTTGTGTATGCATATACAGATATGTAGATGAAATGGACCTTTTATTTTCTCTAGACCCTTTTTGTCAAATTATCTTTGGAAGACTAGTTTGCTTTTTGAAAACAAAGTGGAAGTGAAATTAGTTTAAACTATGATAGCTATTTTTGACAGAAAAAATAAACTCAGGCAGAAAGAGGAGATATCAAGGATGTTTTAACAAAAGTATTCTCAACATATTCTACCCACCATATCCATTTATCTAAATTCGTGGCCATCAGACTACATATGAAATCTTTGTGATTAAAGATTCTTATATCCAAATCTTTCATAACACTGTTCAAAGGTGAAAAACTTTATTTCAAATAAAAGTTTGAGCATATACCACACTGCCAAGGTCTCTGTATGGTAATATGCAACACTTAATATTCACGTCACTGTTTGCTAAATAACACAAAACACCTTGTGTTCTACAGTAGCTAATTCTCGCATGTTCCACCATGTTTTAGCAGTCATTTATTTGAAACTTGCTTCCCTCACCTTTCAAAGAAACACTGCATCAAAGGATGTGTTTCAAAGCATCCATTTTAAGAAAAATATGTTGAGTTAAGGCCAAACATCTCTCACGCATAATGCACTTGAGATTGAAATTTTACTTGGAAGAAGCCAAATAATAGGTAAGTATTTATAAGAAGGACATTTTTCTTATATATCTAGTAAGTAAAGATCAGGTAATAAATAAGTGCCATTCATTCTTTTTGGTGTGATACTAAATCACATGTCTCCTGTTGCAGAGCAGTTGTTCCAAAACACAATTATAAAGTTGAAAATGACTTCCAACAATGTTTTAAATTCCTAGACACCTGCAATCTAAGGAGATAAATTTTCCTGTTTCTCTAACTGATAGCAAAAGGTCTGGATAGATTGAAGCCCAAATTCAGCATATGTCCAAGAGAATAGACTTTCAGTCTTATCCCCTTCAGACCCAAAGCTGCCTGAGACTGAGTTCAGTTCTTGTCTTCCAGTAGAACAGAGATTAATGAAATGGCAAATAATCATGGCAATGCACCCTAACCACTAATACAAGATTGAGAAATACATGAACTAAGGAACACTCCAAATAAGCCAATGCCATTGACTAGAATCAAAACCCCAATGTCTTATCCAGCTCAGCCTATGAATGACCAACAATTGTCTTTATGCCCATGCAGTGGAGAGAAAATATGTAGTTTGAATTGAGAAATAACTCACACAAAGTAGTGCTCATTGAGTAGAGAACACTTTCTAGGTTTTTCTGAATTAATTATATTGTAAAAAGACTGTAAACAAAACTAACAGCTTGTACGAGACTAGCAAAAGCTTAAGTGTGCTGGATTCAGGCACTGGTCTGTCCAAGCAGACCTGGAAAAAGTGCTACACATGCTATAATCACTAAATGCAGCAATGAAATCAGCATGAACTAAGAGAACACTTTAAAATACACATTTTTATAACCTTTTGTAATCTAACTATTTTAATGATTTAATAAGATTTCAAAGTGGGAGGTTAATAAAATTTATCAGTAGGTGTTCTTATCAATGAGCAGAGCTCATGATGGTCTATCAATAAACCAAGAGGGCTGAAATTTTTCATTAAATTGAAAGAAGAAACGTATGTATTCCCATTCAAAATACTTGTATACATTAGGCTGATTTCAAGGGTGAACACAGTTGGGGATGAAAACATTACAAGTGAGAACTAATTTTCAGCAGAATCCTGTGGTGCAAAGACAACCAGAAGTAGAAATCAATCAATTTTCATAGCAGACAAAAGGTGTCTTCAGTGGAGAAATGAGCTAGATTAATTGAAAAAAATTGGTTTCATTGGCCCAACTGCATAACTCCCACACAAAGGAAATTCATTTTCCAATGCAGTTTACTTTCATTTACTTGTATATGTTTACACATTTGTCACTCTTATCAATAAAAGTTCCTGCAGGTTGACCCAAATTATATGAATGTACATATCAAATTTGTCGATAATTTGAGTTTTAATTCACTGTGCATTCAGCAACCAAATACCTTTCAGAATAAATGCAAGATACTCATCAAGTGACATGTATTGTTCCATGCCTTTATTGTATCTGGCTGTCTCACTATTTTCTCATGGCATATAATTGTATTGTACCATTTTACAGGTATTATTCCTACCTTACATAGAAAGTTCATTCAACATTACAATTTTTTCCAAAATTTTATTTTTTATTTTTAATTAAAAATCAGCTCAAAGACACAGTTCAAATGTTTGGTCATGGTAGATGCCAACACAGCAAAATGAAGATGCATAGATGATTTTAGCCTTCAGATCTTTTATATTACATTAGTAATTCTCTAGTACTAAAACACAGATTTGAAGAGATGTTACATGCTTGTGGGGAAACTAAGACAGACGCTTTACTATGTTCTCAGGACTCAAATACACTACTAAACAGTGCACTGAGAGTACTCATCATTTATTCCTGGAAATTTGAACAGGAAAGAAATTAACAGAAACAGCCAAGAAGCAAATCTGAAGTTAGCACTATGAGACAGAACATAAGCATTTTTTATTCTCTCACTCTTCTCACTGTTTTATTGTTGGTGGGAAGTACGTGTGCGCGTTTGTTTTGGATTTTTGTCGTTTTCATTTGGGGTTTCGTTTGTGGGCTGGTTTTTTTGTTTCTTTTAGGGCTATTCTTGCTTATGCTTGCAACTAGGAGTTAACATATACGCCACAAGAGCTATATCAAAATATTGCATTAGGATGACATTTCAGATTGCTGTTGCTTCCAAAACGATTAAAGCTAATTCTAAGAAATCAGAGTAATAGCTGCTATTTAAAACCAAACTCAACTCCTGGGCTTCCTGGAAAGTTTGATGTGACAGATATCTACAAGACATTAATAAAACATAATAAAAATTAAAAGATATTGGATATGTTCCTGGCTGTGATATAAATTATTTGTATTCTCTCAGGAGTGGGTCTAAACTTCTGTGTAGTTGTGGGAGACCTACATGAGAAGGTAGAGTCTTCTATGAAAGCCTGTAGCATGTGCAAGGTGAATGTCTAACCATCTCACCTTCTAAGGTAGACAAACACTAGCTCCTCATCTGTAAAAATGAGAAAAAGCACTCACTTCCATGGAAGCCATAAAAGCTTCATAAAAACATATGCTTAGGCATACATTCAGGCTCTTGAGTATGCATACTCCTGTGAATTGTGTGTCAAGGTTTTCCTTTAAAGAACTTACTGCTCAAGTCTGGGAAGACAGCCAGATCTGGTGTAGATCTGCACAGTTCAGTGCTGGAAGTGTGAGAGAAGTAGAGGAGTGGCCGCCTGCAGCCATCCTCACAGATCTGCTTTGTCCACAGCTGAAAAGTTGTTGGTTGGCCTTCACAGATATTGCAAGAACACAGGAATAAAGCAGGGACATTTCCAAAACAACACATGGAAATGTGCATTTTTGTCCTCTGCTGAGATGAATATTGCTTGCAAATTACATTCTACTTTTTCTTGTTCAGGAATATTTATATAGAAGGTAAAGCCCCAGAGCACTAATTTTAAGGAAGATCTTTCCTAATAAAATACAATCAAATTTTGACAGAAATGCACAAAAAAAAACCCCTCCAAAAAAACCCAAACCACCCAACCAAAAAACCTTATACCACCTGCTGAGTCATTTTCTTTGCTTCCCCATAAGTGTTGTCCTAAAATTAACAGCATTTTAACAGATGCATTGGCATTGGATTAGCTCCTCTAAGTGTTTCTTCCAAGCATCATCTCCTTCCATCTTCTGATAACCTTATTACTTATTTTAAGTGTGTGATTTTTCACAAAATCCTGAGCCAAGATGTGGTTATAATAACAGAGAGGCCACTTTACAGATGGATGTTATGAGAACAATTGTTGCAGCACAAGTTCTCCATTTCATTATGATTGTGACCTAATTTGGGGGAGATACTTGTTTTACCTTTAAAGACAAAACCATCAGTAATTCTTGCACCATTACTGTTCTCTAGTGGCTGTGTTATTAACTGGTTACAATAGAGCAACAGCCAAATTTTGTTCTCATTTTCAGGCAGTATATTTCTCTATTGCCTATGTATTAGTAATGAATTTTGAGTCATTAACACACACTAAGAGACCATCTTACACCATCTACTTATCTTTTCCACATGCTACTCTTTCCAATGAGCATCCATTCAGCAAATCTTTGAAGATCTTTTACAAGCATACCAGTAAAAAGATACATATCACCTATTCCCTGACAAAGAATCAAAATTATACCAATGGTATGCAAGTTTAACAAACCACTCATCCTTCTTAAACAGACCTTCCTCATCTCACACCCACAGAACAGATTCAATCCCTAAATCCTGAATCATTCTTTCCCTGTTGTCAGTGATGTGGAGGGAGAATATGGTCTTTCTGCTGGTGCAAACGGTTTCAATCTGAAATACGTTAGCAGAGATCCAACAGCTGCAAGCTGAAAAATTAGATAAGCTTAGCTGCTAAAACAGTTAAAATCACAGTAAACAATTTCCTAGGGGCACAACAGCAACTGAAATCCCCAGAGTCATTATCTGCTTGTGGATGTACTTGGGCTACACAGGAAGTTACTGGCCTGACAAAAAAAATCCTCTGTGAAATTATATACCTTCTACATTGCAGGAGTTGTCAGCATTGTCAGATTGCTCACTCTGACATGAGTTACAAATCTATGATTCCACAAACACAGTTAAGTCACTTATATTTTTTCTGAATTTTATGAGGAACAGATTTTCTTTTCCTTTGTGCTGTGGTGTAAAATACTCTATTTAAAAGTTCTGAGATAGCGAAAACAAGAGTTTTCATTACATTGTTGTATTGTAAGCAAGGAAATCAGCCAACAGGCGGACTGCGCAACCTATTTCCTCTAAACACTGGGAACGTTGTTACCACTATTTGGAATAAGGACTCTACATAACCAGCATGGTGTGCCAGGGGCGGGGCCACCCACAACTCTTCCATTAATGGAGTTTCAATCTTTGCCATGACAGAAGAATCCCTGGGAATACAGCAGACCACCCATTTAAAGCAAAATTCACACCTGGGAGCTGTACTGAACAGGATAATTTTTAGTCATTCACATAAGAAACTTTTATAACACTTCAATAACATTTGTTAAGAAAGCAAGCAGATTGCAAACATGAAAATTAAATATACTAAATTTCTTGACAAGGTGAGAGTGAGAAGAGTGATTTCATGGCCCTGAGTACTTCAATGTGAAATTAATCCTATGAATGTTTAGCATATTAGCTGTAAGAGCTATTCTGTATTTAAAAGTTCCAGCAATTGGGAAAATCAGTGAGAAGAACTTAGGCAGTGGAGTGATTTACTTTGCATATCTATTTATAATCTTATTTAAAAAAGAAATAAAAATCTCTCTTCAGGATTTAATTTTATGGATATATGCCCTCTGAAAATACAGGATTGACATACCTTACATTAGTAAAAAGGCTATATGAGATTAGAAGTAGATGAGCAGCTTTCAAGTTTCTGCTGAAAACTGAAATCAGGTTTAAAACTGTACTAACAACAAATCAGATATTTCCCATGAACCAAGCCTATTCATTCTTGGGAATACTCAATATTCTTCATTCATTAGAATATTTAAGAATATTCACATGAACCAAGAATATTCATAGCTATTTCAATAAATAACACAGGTAAGATAGTAGGGAGGTGTTGGTCACACATCAGTATCACTTTCATGATGCAGAGGTGGGAGGGCTTAAGAAAGCATCATTACCTATAGTGCCTTTCATGCAGTTTAATTCTAGCGCTACCCACACTGCTTTTTTATAGCTTTTTTATATTATTATTTCTAGATTCTTTATTTACTTCCTGTAAATCTATTGCCAGCTTCTGGCTCTCTTCCAAACTCCAAATTATTTCATAATGTGGCAACATTATTCAGAAAGTGACGTTTCATTTCAACAACTTCACATGTGTACAAGTTCAGACAAGCTTAATGGATACAGTTTTAAATTCCTTTATCAGAGTGAATAAAAGGGGAGCACCTATGGTTCATATGGAAAGTGACTGAGAGGTTTTAGGGCATTAACTTCTCAAAAATTAGTTAAGGGAAGCAACATTTTCTAAAGACTGCTGCAAGATTCTCAGACTTTGGGAGTTCAGAAAAGGAGCAAGGAAACTTTTATATCAACTTAATTTAACCAGATTCTCAGTATACAAACAACAATATCTGTATTATGTATGTTAAAGAAACAGAACTAAATCTGACTTTACAAGGGGAAAAAAAAGCAAATAGCATGCCTTTGTCTATGTTACATCCTGTATATACAGAGGTCTCCCTGATAGGACTGTTCAGTTCTGTAGAGAGTGTATTACCACTAATACCCAAGGAGCTCCCTGAGCTTGAGTTGGCTGGGGTGTCACTAAGATACTAGATGATGATACTAAGTATTTGGTCCTTTATACACATTTATACAAAAAGTGAGTTATATTTTAAAAGAATTGCTTAACATCAGAAATCTTTTCTGCAAATGACTGGGTTTGATATTTTGCTACTCTTTAAGGCAAAGAGCCTTTCTGTGCATTAAAACTCCCTTCAAAAATAAAACCATGTATTTTAAGTAAACACAGTTGGCAAAGCCTCAGGGTAAGGGTGGTGCAGAGGAGGGGGAGGCAGAGTGTGTGTATGGGTACCATAGCAATTTGGGAGGGGTTATGTTATTTCCTGAACCTATGATATAGTACTTAACTTACCCATCTGTAAACAAGTATCAAAGGACAGGTATGACAAAGAAACTAAGGAACTTGATTTTATCTAAAGGCTCTATACTCCTTGATTTAGCAGCCTATTTCATCTGCTATTTCCTCTCCTTAATCAAGAAGCTGTCTCAAAAGCAGACATTATCACATGTCATCAGTTTGTCAGCTGGGGATCAAAATAGTAAACCTTGTTTCCCTCATATCGCCAATGTCAACTAAGCATACAAATCAGAAAAGAGCAAGAACATAAGAGGGGAGAAAAAAGTCATATAGAACAGTGCAAATAAGTGATTTTTAATAGTCACATGAGAAGAAACTATACCCTGTTCAGAGCAATATTTTTATTGTTCATTTAAAAAAAGTAATAGAAAGCTTTGACAGAAAATTCTTTTGAGGTTTGAAATGCATTATAATACTAAATTTGAAAACGCCTTAGCTGTGCTTTTTTTAGTACTCATGGTGAGGAACTTGGGGACCTAATCTTTATTCTGCAAACTGCTCCACTTCCAACAAAAAGAGGCATCAAATTGTAATACTGCCTTGTTTTTTATTACTTAAAAAAGAACAGCAACTAGTAATATCTGTGTTCATCACAGTTTCGAGTTAGATTCAGGAACTGTGAGATGGCCTCTTTGTATACTCTGCATTATTTATTTTTAAGCCAAGAACAAATCACTCATCTAGCCAAGAGCAGATAATAGAGAGCAATAATGTGTTACTAGATATCCATCATGCTTTAGCACTGCTTTTAGTACCTTAGACGTTGACACTTTTTGGCCCAACTTCAATATTTTAATCTCAATGTGAGCATACTGGAAAATTGAAGAACCCAAAATCTTCTCTTTTAGTATTATATTGTCACTGAGAACACTTGATTTCACAACTGGCCATCTTTGGGCTACTCTGACACAGCCCTATGAAGCCAGCTGTAGTTTCCTTTGAAGAGTACAATTAATTACTGTTACTATACCACCTTCTACATATTTTTTGTGTTCTGTAGAACTAAGATAACACCCCCTCAGCCCCCCCCCCAAAGTTCCACACAGATGTGTCTGTACATAAGAAAAAAATGGTTTGTTTTTTCAAACATACCATAGAACTCCAGTTAATCCTCAAAGCTTTAAGCAGTAACTTCAGTTAATATTTCTCAAGTAAGACACTTCTCTATCACAGCACCTACTTCAAGAAATAGAAATCGACTCAAGCATTTCTGTCTCCATTCTGAAGCAACTACAGAGATGTATTTGCAAGACCTAACTGTCATCAACAGGGAGAATGAGACTCTTCCCAAGACTCATTAGCTTAGCTTCCTTGAATGGATGTTAACTACTGGGGATACTTCTCAGAGTACTCTTAATATCAAGAAAGCTAACAGCCACAGAGTACAACTCTGATTTTCTTTGCTGCTTTTAACAGTGAGATGTTACACACAGTACATCCACACACACTCAAATATGTGTTTGAAATTCAGATGATAACTTTGTTCAAAGTGTACTAAATAAATTCATGCATGAGCAGTTTCATTTTCAGCTTCAAAACCTGAAAAGTTGTTTCTGATAACTTCATCAAAAAAGCACATGGGTATTTTAAAATTAACCTAGCTTGTACAGGGATTAATGGTTAGAGTTATCTCAAACATTTTTCCAATAGTCCTGGTTAGCAATTATTGCACTCTATAAGATCTCCTCAGAAGTCAGCAGTCTTCAATAGCAGATGGCAAGTTACATAATGAATCTGAAGAGTGATTTCAATTCCTGTATGTAGTAACTACTATGTCCTTTATAAAATAAGTGTTATTTCATAATCATTGAAACTAACAGCCAGCAGTTAAATACACATTAAAATTCTGTTCACATTGCTCAGTCAATGTAGTTTTGCTATTTTATGCTAAAACTGCCATAATTTCCACTAGAAGTCCCAATGCCCCACTAACTTATCTTGCATTTACTTAAAGATAATACCGTTACAACATATCTTTGAGTCAAAGCATTATTTGTAAGGCTTAATTTCAACAGAAAAGCTGAGCAGTTGATGTATCCTGAATAAGGCAAGCGACTTTTCAAATTAAATAGTTCTACAAGCTTTAGCCAGTGATTATCAGTCATAAACACACCCCCAAAACCCATTCACAATTCTAAGAAAGGATTTATTTTGGTTAGGTAATGGGGAGAAAATTTTAATTATAGCAGATTACAGCCTAACATCTTGACACTGAAATACACAGATATATACTGAATATATTTTTCCCTCTCTTTACCACACATATTTATTTATGTTTGTGCAGGCTCACTTAAGAGTTTTAACTTGAAATTAATTAAAAAACAATATGAGGAAAAGGGCACTCCTCAATGTACAACTATTTAGAATCTGTATTTATATTGTACAGCTACTCTGCTCAAATACTTTTGTGCAGACTAAATTTAAACAAAGGCTTAACCTGTAAATACTTCATTATTCGTGGTGCTTCCTAAAACAACCATATCTGAAACAGAAAAGACATTCATAATATGAAAATAATTTTTAAGTTTAACAAATCATGTTTTAAAGTTAGACTTTCATCTTCCCAGTACATCACAAATGACCTTTCATGTAATAAAAATAAAAGAACTTGAAGAAATTCTACTTGGCTCCTAAAACTGAAAGTTTGTTTCACTTGTTTCTGGACTACTTCTGTATAAGGAACTAAAAAATTAACACCAGCATTGAGCAATAAGTATTGTTATATCATGAAAATATGTACTCTATCTGACTTAAGGATTGTCAATAACTGAATTTCTGAGGTACCAAGACCTTCAGCAAGGCTCATTGATTTTTAGATATTCCTGATGCATAAGGAATGCTGTATTAATATTTTTTGCTCTACCCACTTTCTGATAGGAATCTTTGAGCTGTAACATTAGAAAAAAATCACTGTATTCTCTTAACAGAAGTATTTAAGATATGCAGTTATAAATATCCTTAAGATATTTGTCCAAAGTCAGAAGATGAAAAGGTAAACTTTTAGTGGGCTGTATAGGGCCCTTAAGGAATGAATAACCCCAGGAATAGAGAATGGTTTCTACAAAACAGGAACGTCTTAGCTGCCAAGTAGATATTAATGTGGAGCCCAGTTAACACTATCTTTGTGTGCCCTCTACAGCAAAACTGGTTTAGAAAAGAGGTACAGTGCCCAGGGAGGTAAGCAGGTGCTCACTAAAGCCCAGTGTTTCAAAATTCATTCCTGGATCTTGGTTTTGGTCCCCAGTGTCTCAGTCAATGATTACTTAGGTTTGGCTGTAGGTTTGAGCCTATAGACTATATCAGCCAATTGTTGTGGCTGATATAGGATCAAACATCTGCAAGTCTTCAGCACAACTGATACAATGGCTTCTACAAGAGGGATCAATAACTTCCATCAATATTATTTCTGCAAAATGTTAATGATATGAATGACATTAAGCCAAATTGATCCAAACAAAAATAAACACTTGATATTAATATATAGACTGTATTCAGTCCACGCTGTTGCTATAATAAAGGAAAAAGATCAATTCAAGCATTGCCAAGTAATAAGCTACTAACAATCGAACAAAAAAAAAAAGATAGATAAAGATGCGTAAGATGTCCTTTATCAGCTGCTTTGCTTTGGTGATATCCCATACAGAAAGACAGCACACAAAAAAACCAAACATAGTAACAGGGTAATAAGGGTTTCACTGTCCTGCTTTAGAAGTTGTGTATTACTTCCAGTCTGGTTTTTGCATAAATGTGACCAGTGGTCATATGACAACAGTTAAAGGTTCTTGAAAGATTTTGCCTCAATGCTTTTTCTAAAGTCAACATGTAAAATGCTCCAGAGGTATGGTAAGTTTTCAATATCACGGAATAAATTTTTCCATTAGGCTCATTCACCCTGCAGTGCTTCCTGGTTGACTGCTGTTGCTCATCACCAAGACTTTTAGAAAGCCTAGAAATAGTTAAAAAGAGTATGCTGGTTTGTGTTTCCTGCACTCCAAAACCTGAGCTGGGAGGTCCACAGCAAAATGATCTTGGGGCCACAAGTAAAAGTCAAGAGAACTTAGTGCTGGTTTTGCCAAAAACAAACCTCGAGTAACAGCGATATCTCTTAATTACTTTATCCATGAGATTATGAAGGTGAACTGACAGACTGTCTGCTTAATATTCAAAACAAACTTCAGCTTTCTCAGATAAGAGAGTCCATAAGGATGATAAATCGTTATCATCAGAAGGCATTATAAAAATCATAATTTTTACTGCCGTAACCCAAGATTTCAATAATGAAAAATAAAGATCTCATTTTACTATGCTAAAGTAAACATTGCAACAATGCAAATGACAACTAGCATGCAGTAGAACATAATTCATCCATGGTTCTTTACACTGGGGTCATTATTACATTACCCAGGAGTCTGAACAAGCACTCCCTACACACACATGCTACATCTACTGTAATCCAATCCCAATTTTATACTTAAAAGCATCATTTGGGGGAGGTGAGAGGCAAATATTTTTTTTTTTAATAGATAAGTATTCCTAGAAAATACATCTGCATTTCATGTGCATCCATTTTCAGAGGTTTATGTCTAGATTTGTGACATTACGCATTCAGTATGCTAGCTGCAGAAGAAAATTGCAACAACATCACATTAGCATAACCAATCTCAAGTTTACCAACAACAAAATATCCAAAAGAAAAACCCAACCCCAAAACTATTAAAAGGAAAAAAAAGGAAAGTGGAAAGAAGGAATACCACAGGGGAAGAATAAAAAGGAGAAGACATATTACTATGGTCTGAATAATGTCACATTCTATTATTGATTAAAATGATTTTACCATGACATTTCATTCATCAGATTCCACTTCTCATTACACAGAAACTCTGAATATTTATCAAGCTTACATGAGGCTTTTCTTCTCATCAAGCAATGCATTTCTTCTGTTGAAGAGTCTACACTGTCTTTGAACTCTCTCCTTCTCACACTTGACCTCACAACCATCACTTTTTATCTCATTATAATGGATGCTATTAAGTATTTATATCTAACAAGGTGATTTCAATAGTTCATCCTTTTTAAACAATCCTGTGATCATTTTCAGTTGGCAGGAAATAAAGACATTTTATTAAATCAAGATCTATCTGCTTCCACTCAGTATCAATATTCGTTCTAGTCAGGACATTTAAGATCTTCACCATGGACAGTTACATTTCTGAAAGTCAAGGATTGAATTCTCCAACCCTCAGACATCGAGTATTCACATTAATTTCAAAGAGTGATTTTGGATTTTTGCAGAATGTAGGCTCAATACCTTCATTAAAGAAACAGGTTAAACCTGGAATGCATTATGCTGTTGTTACAGATGACAAGAGAAAGCCAAAAGAAACTGCAGGTACATAAGTCTGCTCTATATTAAATAAGTCTTTGTAACCACTCTCTGAAAATGCATTACCCCAGTATAAATTGCATATCAATGTTTATTATTTCTGGAAACACATGTGAAACTAATTAAAAAGAGAGAGATTAACATGGCAAAAAGTCGTGGCATATAAAATGTTATTCTGCATTCTATGCTTGTAAACCTTCCCCAAAACATCATGCAGTGGAAGTATGCACAACACAAGCGAAAACATGTAAAACCTCGTGATATATTGCAGCTCATGAAAAAGCTTCTATTTATTCCATTAGCTTTTTTTGAACAAATGTG
The DNA here is from genome assembly GCA_002631895.1 of Agapornis roseicollis. NCBI lineage: Eukaryota > Metazoa > Chordata > Aves > Psittaciformes > Psittacidae > Agapornis > Agapornis roseicollis. The sequence continues at coordinate 71,851 of NDXB01011728.1, forward strand.
ACAGAATTAGCAAAAAAAAAAAAAAAACATTTTACCTTACAGGGGAGGGTTACCTGAAAGACAAGTTACTACCTACTCCTAATGGCAAACACAGTACTGCTTTATCTCCACACTATTATACACAACACCAGACTTCATCACTACAAACCAGTTGTGCTTGCAGAACTTCATCAAAACCCCTTCACTTTTTCTTTTCCTATATAGACTGGCATATTTTTAATCCTTAAAACAATTCACAGCTTAGAAATACTCCATTCAAACACAATATAATGATTCAAAGAAAATCTCTTGCCAAAAAAATCCCAAACAACAAACCACCAAATCAAAAGACAGCCAAGGTTTGATCTATATTAGTTCAATGATTAAGTATTTGAACTGTCAGAAACACGTTTTTCTTTTCTAAGCAATGTTTTGTTTCAGAATCTAAAAATGCTAAATGACAGAGGATTTTTTTTTCTAATATTTGCCCAGCTTTCTTATAGAACAAAACCCAAATAAAACATTATTTTTAAAAAATAGCATTTTAAAAATTTGTAAATTTAAATATTTTGCTCTATCAGAACTCAAGAAATAAATTAACATTTGATGAACATCAGAAACTGTCAGCAGAAATAATTTTTAGACTTTGGCCTCAGAAACATATGTTAGTTAATATGTCTTGATCATTTCCCATATAGGCTGAACCTTAAAGTTTGAGTTCACTGCAGCTGGCCAGTTTCTAAGGTTTCCCAACAAAAAAAATCATAGCTGGAGTATGATGAAGTATAACACAACATACTAAAAGCACATGGCATGTAAGCACATGTAAAAGGTATTGCACAAGAATTTGACACTAACAGCTACATTACTTCCACTCCCAAGAACTAAATCAGTTGTAGGAAACCAGCCACAGTAAAGCAGCGGTCGATAAAAGCAATCATGCCAGCTAAATTGTAGCCGAAGCCAGTGGCACAATTATTTTTATGTTTAAAGCAGTGACATACCAGTGAAAACATTCCACTGAAGATGAGGAGTCAGGGAAGTATCTATAAAGCAGATCCATCTGGAAAAGCAGCTGAAATAGTGAACAGAATGAATTTCCCACATTTAGGTGTCTTGCATAATTTCTTAACCCTTGCCCCTAGATTTCAACAGATCTCTTCAGTCTAAGGCTTTCATTACTTAACTAGAAGCCCTAGACAAATACCTTATAAAGGGGGCCCCAGTTGTCTGAGCCTCCTTAGCATTAGACCTTTCTTAGAGAAATAAAACCGAGCCATTTTCCCCACTTCAGTTCTGCTTAATCTTTACCTTTCTCTTTAGCTGTCTTTTGGATTTCATCTGTTGATATTGCACTTTCTGTCTTCAAAATAGAAATTATTTGTGTGCTCTTGCATATTTATGAGAAACAGCAATGTGTAAGAGCTCAAGCTGTGAGGAAGTCTTTACCCTGAGATCCCCATGGTCCCTCCAAACTCTCCTCAGCTGTTGCAAACCCACAGGAGACCTATTTGTTTATGGAAGTATGCCAGGTGTTTCTCTTTCATAAATATTTAATTAATCAATCTTGTGAGGGAAAAAATGCAGCCTGCATAGCACTCATGGTAATGAATATGTGTTAGCTGTCTCCATTTTCCCCCCTCAGAGTCTGATTAGTTATGTCATTTGTAAAAGAAAGCAGATCTATTGTATTTCTAACAGGGAAATAGCACCATGGTTTTAGGGGGAGAAGCTTGTAGCAAACAAGGCACAGAATAGAAAGACTAGTCAAAATGGTAGCTGTTCTGTTAGCAGCAAGGGGATGCCACAGGTCAGTGGATTTTAAAGCAAATATGGGGATTTTTTAACTTACCATGAAGAGGAGTCAGTTAAAAAAGCAGCATTTGTACAAAATCTGCTTGTCTGGGTATCAGGTCACCTCAGCAAGTCCTGCCAGCCCCTTCTGAGGTCTGAAATCCTTTTCTTGACTTTCACCCATGAGAACCAAGGGATTGCATCTCAGTAGGTATGAGCCACAGTAAATATGAACTCATTTGTAAAAATAAGGTGTTTCTGAGGGAATACTGGACACACTGATCTTGCAATTCATATGGATTATCAAAGATTTTAAACTGCTTTACATTTGCTGAAAGTGCAATTCCAGACATTTGGTTAGGAATAGAATATTTCAATGTAGGGAGTGGGAAGACAACGCTACTATCAGAACACCAAGGACCCAAGCTTTATACCTAACTCTCCATCATAAAAATCTACTTAAATGACAACAAAGAGCTTTCTCTGTCACTGATCAGATGCTCAGGGTTTGGCTGGAGTTGTGGAGAATTAAATCAGAAAGCTGAGTAAATGTACTCTTAATGCTCAATGAAAGATTTAAAATTGTGAAAAAATCAAAAGGAATTTTAAAGTCTGACTAGTGTTAACCAATACATTAAAAATAATTCAACCTAAAAACATACGGTGTCTATCACAAAACATAAGAAATCTGAAATGGACTTTATGTTTTGCAGCCGTCTTCAAGCCAACTTTCCTCCTGGGCAACACACGGTGGCTTTTGTGTTTAGACATGGTTACTAGATGCCAAAAAAAAAAAAAGAGGAGTGTGATTTTTCTTTAAGTGAAAGTATTAAATTTTGCCTACATTCAAGGTTATTTCAAGGCATTCTCCACAACGTTTCTTTGTGATCTAGGTGACCTAAAGAAGCACCTAATTCCTATGGCAAATTCAGTCATTACATAGTCAAAAGAACAATCGTGCAGAAAACCTTCACATTTAAGTGATTGTAAACCTTCCAGTATGTGTTGGTACCTCATTCAAAGCACAGAACACAGCAGGTGAAATTTTGCATGCTATCTGTACTGTCAAATAAAAGAGGACTAGGGGTTGAGGTTGAGGTCTAAGCCCCTGATGTCCACATTGGCTGAGTTACTCACTAGCTCTGTTTGGGTCACTTAAGGATTTTCAGCCCAAATCAAATATAGTTTTGGGCATGGCATTAGTTAGGCTTTGGCAGTATGAATACAAACCAGCCAGTATGCTCATCACTGCAATCAGAGATTTGTTCCTTACCTTCTTCTTTAGCAAAATACACAGAGCCATAGTGCCTTGCATCATGTTTAAAACAAAATATGACAGCTGAAACCACAGGCCCATACTTTTTTGGGGAAAAATCTCAACTTCACTAATGCCAGCCTTTCAGTTCTAGACTGTTACCTAGGAATTAATTAAAAAAATAAAAATGAAAAAATTAAAAACACCCAACACAACAAAAAAAAAAAAAGAAGTTTGGATTTAGAAAAAGCCAGTATTTTAGCACAGTTGAAAGGAAAGAGAGAAGATGGAAAAATCAACTTAAGTGACAGAGTAAGTGTGAATTTTGTCCCTCCTGTGTAAATCAAATTAAATGTTAAACCTCTACCAAAGGTCATTCCNCAGTATTTTAGCACAGTTGAAAGGAAAGAGAGAAGATGGAAAAATCAACTTAAGTGACAGAGTAAGTGTGAATTTTGTCCCTCCTGTGTAAATCAAATTAAATGTTAAACCTCTACCAAAGGTCATTCCTTTCTCAGTTTGAGCTTCTCACTATGATTGTATTTTAAAAGTGAAATATTCAAACACATGATGTATTTATGTATTGGTAATTAAACAAATACACTACATATGCATACATTATGCTCACTTCATATAGAACATGTCATACCATGCTTCCTTACTGCCCTCTGCTCCTCTGAATAGCACAAACCAACATTTCTCTTTTATACAGATCTATAAACTCATGCTCATAACAGGTATGTTAAGCATCTCTTCTTTAGCTGTTTATTGTGATCTCCTCACATATATGGAGATATAAGAAGTATATCTCCATATATGAATTACAATTCAGATAGCTGTATACCTGCATAGCCCTAAAGGATGTGTGGGAGGTGACACAGCAGTGCAGGGATGGAGGAGGTTCCTGGGGACCATCGCAGTATATCTCTTACTCCCACAGGCCAATTTGGTACTCATTCCCCTTACTACCCTTCCACCTTTTTAATTTCTATACCTATTTCTGTTTTCTGTCCACTGTCAAACACAGCTCCATCTATGAAGATTAATATTTCATCCATTTATTGTAATACCTTTCTCATTTTTAAGCCTTACTATTAAAAGCCTAGAATAGTTAATACTGCAAACACATTGTAATAGCAATATTATTTCTGTCTAAAACAACTAAGCCTTCACCATTTGAAAGAACATTTTCTTATAATCCTATTGACCTTGATAGATCACAGTACAGAAGCTGGGAGAGGCATGCAAAATTGTATTTACCTGCACCTAATAACACAATATTTTAATCTGAATTCCCACAGCTAAGTAAAGATATGTGCTGGGTTCAGCTGTAGCAGTTATTTTTCTCCTTCTTAAAGACAAAATTAAAGGACTAAGCTAAAGGAAGTTATAATTACTATATTGAGACAGACATTTACTCAAGCAGATTAGTTCAGATGATGGTACACATTATTTAGTATTTTATAACAATACATAACTATTTATAATTATTCAATTTAATATAATTTAAAGCATATTTCATATTATTTTAAGATCCACGTTGAAGATTGTGCAAAATAGAAACAAATGAAATTTTTGAAGACAAACTGAATTAGGAAAATTAATGGAGAAATCATAACTGAGACATCACCTTCAAAAAAACCACCAACAGCACCAAATATGACAATATACAGAGCTGTATGGCATTGACATTATATAACTGAAGGTTATCAGGTTTCTAAGATTTTGTAAGAGATATTCATTGAGACATTAGTCAGGACCTGCCTCAGCAACCCAAAACTTCCTTATTGTGTATGTATCCAAGCTGCAATCCACCATCCTGCACTCCATCATCCCCCCCCGCCCTGCATCTCATCCGGAATATATTTAGAGTAGAGTTTAGGCTAAACAAAAAGGCTGACAGGGTTTTTCAGTGGCATACAAAGCAGTATTTAGTATAGACTGAGTTCACAGACTAAAAGGGGTACCTGTAGTGTTACAAACCTTATTACAAGTTGACAGTCTTACTAGAAAAGCATGGGCATGTTTATGTTCACATCTGACCATATTAATTTAGAGGAGTCACATAAGAATAGGAAAGGTTATTTGCTGACATACGGGATCAGTTTCCTTAATTGTTATTCCCTCTTTGACTTTATGCTTCTTGACCTTTTTCGGCTATCCCGAGAGGAAACTGATGTGATCTCAAAGAAACATTCAGGCATTGGTATATCATTACTTTGCAGCTCAACTATACATTGATTCAGTTGCCGTATTTACATGGTTGAGGGTTGTTAAGGGAACTTCTGTTGCTGAATATAACTTCTGCAGAAATCTGTGTAAAGTTGATATTGTTAGCTAAAATGTAGCCTGGGGATTCTATATTTAAATATAAATTCCTTTTGGGAAAGGCCAATAATATCAGCTACTTAACAGAAATGTTCACAGATAAATATCTGTCCAACATCAGCAATGATTATCATCTCAAAGGGTGCAGTTGTATTATCTAGCTCCCCAGTGGATAAGTTGCAAGGTCAGTCTTCCTGAGGAAACTTATCTGCTATTGAAAAATAACACAGCACTAGTTTTGAATCAGTGTAGCCTAGCATTCTTATGTAATTGAGGTTTTCTTCCCATTTTTATAACTTTAGACAAAATTAAGAATTAGCAAGGAAAAACACTATCACTACTAGCAATGATACAAGAAAAAAATACATGGAAAATGAAAGACAGATTTGGAGGGGGGAAGATTATGAATAATAGTGGTGTATACAGCAATAGATCCTCAATCCTACTTAGGCTCTTATTTAGCATCAATGATAGAAGTATTTGTTCCTTTATGTAATGTAATAAAACCTATCTTAGAGTATGTCTTTTTGGAGTTACGTTTGACTATGATCAGAGTGAGGACAGAGCTCAAGCTACCTTATTCCTTCTTTAAGCATAACAAACTACCAAAAAAGCCCCATCATACTTAAATAATGTAGTCTATGTTTTCATTACTCTTCATAACAATCAAATAAACAGTACTTTCGCCTTAAAACACTGATTTCAGAGTTAATTGTACCTACTCTCAACTGAGATTTTCTTTGTAATTAAAAATTTGAATGCTTAAATTTTTTATTAGGAAAAGTTGAATTTTATTTATTTTTTTCCAGAAGTTTATCAGATCTTCTGCGGTTCCCTTTCCTGGCACAGCAGGAACATTAAAAAATAGGCTATAGTAAGAAAAGTAAAACAATGTAGCTGTAGAATGGATATTTTTTTAATCTTTGTGAAAGATTAATGATGGTTCTAAAAAGCAAAGCTTACTGATCTGTTATATGACAGACAGCAGCAAATAAAAAAGCAGATTCAGGACTATTAACATGTATAATTATATTCATTCATTCCTTTTAAAATTGCTTAAAGCTCAGCTGGATTTAATATTTCCTTCAATCAACAACATGCAGGATGTGCTGAAGAATAAATTATGATTAAAATACAGACAATATGAAGCAAAGAGATGTAGACCATTAATTTAATTCATGACATCTTCAACACTTTTATGAAAGTCATGGATTTTATTCAAATGGACTTTATAGAGCTTTTGAAGTAAGCAGTCTTTGAAATTCCTTCTTTATTTTTTGTTACACTTATCAGGAAATGTCAAAGAAAAATGGTTTATTACTATGAGAGGTGCTTTATTACTCATTTTAGGGGGATTATCAAAATGAGAATCTCCATCCAAGGACAGATTTATCAGGTCATAAATTTTGCACATTATTTTGATAATAAAAATTGGCATTCTAATTATCCATTTTCCCCTGATACTTCCTCTGGAGGAATAAAAGCTGACAAAACCTCTACCTTCTTATGAAAGTTTGGCTCAGCCTATATTCATTTTTCCTGCATGAAGAGGCATACAAATTGTTAAAAAAAAAAGGCTTGAGACTCACATGATCATTACCTGTGAACTAGCCTTTGTTACTACAGGAGCTTAAATAAACTTACAGAACTCTTTTGAATCTCAAAGAGTAAGGGCTTTTCCTGCTTGCTATCACTATTAAGAAGGTTTTGAATTGTTTTCATTGTATGATATTTAAGAGTCAATGAGGGTTGATCATAAAAAATAAAAACCTCCAAATTCTAAGCAATTAATTGTTTAGGCAGAATTGATCTATTTCTAGAATGGTTTAGTAAAAGAAATATTGTAAGAAAAGAAGATACCTCTACATTTGAATGGAAGTTTTATATCTCATTTTTGCTTCAGCATCAAATGTCAGAGATGTAGGATTCTATCATTTTCTGTCCAGGGATGTTAAATCATTATTAGGACAGAAAAAATAAGGAAGATAAGCACTAATTTGCACAGCATTCTCCTATGGGATTAAAAATTCAATTCTGCATGACATTTTACTAGCTCACTTAGAGCAAAGATGTAATAATGATGTAAACATTACCGAATTTGGGGTTTGGCTTTCGACCCATATGTATAATTTGTATGCATGCCTAAGCACAGAAGACTAGTACATGTGTACTCTAGATGTACGCATATGAAATTATGCAGGTAATATTGCCAGTCCAATACAGTGTAGACTCTTAGCACTAAATTGGAGGAAAGGGAGAGCGGGGGAACCTCTAATAACCTACAGATATGTACCTTTCAAGTGCACTGCTGCTTCTGCAAGAAAGAAAATTATAGTTAAGTAAGAATTATGAACTTTACTCAACCTGGGCAGAACTATATTCTGTTGAAAAGTTATTAAATTAAGCATTTTATAACATTGAAAGTACCAATGTCATAATTACGCTATTGTTTGCTGGTGAACAGAATATATACCCTTCTCTTCCAAAATTAATGGTTTTGTCTTTGCTTTCTTTAGGAAACGGATTGTATGCCCGTGGAGTTGCATTTCATACATATATTTCTATGCTCTCTTTATCGAAACTTCAAGCAGAAAAATTATATTAACTCCCTGTTCATTTTTTTTTCAAAGAACTGATGTAGATCAGAATCAGAAGGCAATGTCTGAAGGCACATACTGACTGAATGTCTTGCATTTAAAGCTTCAAGAATAATAATAAGAAGATTGGATGTTTCCATTAAATGGAAGAGTTATTAAAGTACTCTTGTACCTTTTATCTGTTGGTGCCCCTGAATTGTAAGGGATGACAACAGAAAATGGTAATAGAAGTTCCAGGTGTAACCCTGCTCCCCAGTCTTTTTTCAAAATCAAGTATTCTGGGACTGGTCGCAGAGAGCTCTGCAGTCTGTAGCCATTCTTGAATAGGAACTTGAGTAGGAAAGTTTCAGAGGTGAGAAGTGAGTGCAGAACTTGAAATTCCTTGAAGAAATAAAGCTTTTAGATATGGAAATTCAAAACATTCACAAGGCCAGCCCTCTCAAACCTCTCAAAACCTCATCTTTGCAAAAGATTGAGACAAAATTCTCAATCCTCACAAATATCTGTGTGCAACAGGAAAAAATAAAGTGGTCTCCTCAGTCTTTGGCAATTCAAGATTTTTGAATGATAGCTGAAGAATGTAGACTCCCAAATTACATATGGAGTATTTACAGCTGTTGCAAAGCACATTTCATAAATGATTGTTATGTGCCTCCCACTGAGATCAGAACGAGAATGTGATCATGATGAGTTGAGATATGCCTAATTTCAGAATACCTCTCTGTGACACTGGCTATACAAAACACTGAGCTCAGAGGGGCCTGAACTGGTGCTTGCCTGCTACAGCTCACATCTGAGGACAAACTCCTTCCAATATCCTTTTTCTAAAAGCTTGGCAAAGTCAGTATGTTCTTAGAATGTGGTGATCGATGAGGGATTTCCCATCTTTTTTTTAATGTTTAGTAATAATTAAAAACAAAGCAGATCTGGTCAGTCTTGATTTCCATGAGAAGACTACACAATACCAAGTCTTCATTTTGTATCCTATGGGCTCAGGGGGTGAATGACAATATCTGCAGTGCAGCAGGAATACATGGTCCCTTTTTCACTAAAAGAGGCTGAGTTCCAGCTCTCATTGAAAATCTGCAGAAGTTTAGTGCTTACATTAGTCAGATATTTTATAAATATTTATCATTTATTTAGTTATGAAAGTAAATACTACATTGCATAAACCAGATTCAGAAAGTAGATATTTCATTCTCTTGTGCCAAATGGATGTCAGTCATTATGAACAATAGATTAATGGCCTCTTTTGGCTCTAAATAAAAGAAACATTCTAGAGTTGTTTCTAATTAGGACACCATAAGATGAATGCACTGCTGACAGTCAGTCTTGCAGATTTACAGGGCCTTCCATACTGAGAGTGATGATGAAGGTGCAGAAAAGTATGTGTTACAGTAAAGACAGTTGATAATGCTTTTTAAATGGCAAGAAATAAACCCTTTTGTAGGAAAACATTCTGTCTAAGCTTACCATGGACTTGAAAAAGTACCAGTGAAATCAACAGAAATATTTGTGCTGCAGAGTTACACACACACACACACAAAATCCCCAGGTTGCGTTAATTAGATGTATGAAAAACAAGCACATGGATGTGGTGAGTAAATGTATATGTATTTTGTGTTGGAAAAACTCAGATCTCCATTTGGAATGTTTTGAAGTTTCAGATGGTCCATTATAAACTCATAGCAAATCTGAACAGAGATTTTCTAAACAAGACAGGGTATGCAATTTGGATCCAAACCTACACCTCCCATTCTGTTTAGCACTGATCTTCAGACAAACAATTCTCTATCTTCCTACCACTGCCTGAAATTTCACTGGGGACATAGAATAGGGAGGAAAGCAAATATCCCAAATGTAAAGTCACAAAGCACTCAAGAGACTTCCAGTTGAAACTTTAGCAAACAGGTTGTTTGCAAACATTTACTTTTATCAATATGCAAAAAATATATGAATTCTGAAACTAAAAATTGACTTGAAATGTGAGTAAATGGAATTTTAGATCACGTTTGTTATCCTCTAAATAATTCATTGTTCCACTTTATACATGCAGCCTTTAATTAACTTACTGACTCAGAGACACGATACTACTAATCCATTCATTTCCCCAAGCCCACAGAAAAGTACAGAACATGTGTGGGCAAAAGAAAAAGACTAGGAGATTATTAAGAAGGAATTTTTAATCAGAGAACCTCAGACAGCTGGATCCTCTTCTCCCAGCTATGAACACCAGATTGAGGAGTGATTGATAACACTTGTTAACTACTGGCTTTTCACTGAAGCTGTTGAGTCATGAGCCCATACAACTATTTTTTCTGGAAGACAAGTCACAACACCACAAAACAGATAATAATAATTGTGAGTAAGAAGTTTCTTTGTGCATCAAACATCCAATTTCTGCTTTACTGGAAAATATATTTAGCAAAATAGTCTTTAATATAAAAAGTAGAACTTGGATTATTTGTTCTAAAATCCATATAGATGTGTATATATACACATATACAACTGAAGAGGATGTATGCTTGTTACAAACCTATTGTGCCTTCCATATGTGCAAAAATGTCCAACCTCTTTTCTCAAATCAATCTCATTATCAATCTCATCTACTTACTTAGGTGCTGTTTAGCTTCACAGATGTCTTTGTGCCTTCCTCTGTAGTGAAGGCCAGGTTTTCTTTTTCTTCATGGAATACAGGACAAAGGGAAAACTAACCACTTGAAACCTTACTGGCTTCCAATAACATCCAACTACATGATAGCAGCACATAAATATTATACACTAAAGTGAAGTATTGGTAATAAAAAAAGAGAACTATTACAATGCCATCCAGAAGCTAATAATTTTTCTTTTCTGTTTCAGACAGGGTAGTTCATTTTGCTTGAAGATCTTTTTTCACTGTTTTATGTAGACCTAAATTTCACTCATGCCTATACTGCCTTCTTGCATCAAAGCAAGGCTTTTAATATAAAAATTACCAATAACTGGTTTTTGTGGACATACACTATAGGAGTTAGAGACAGATGTAATTCCTCCATTTTCTCCCTTGATCCTAGTCTGCATAATTAAGTATCAGACTAGATAATCCCTTAGGTCAGCTCATTATTCCAGTCTATTTAATACCAGCATATCACTCTGGGATAAATTACTGTGCTTTTACAGGCCTTAAAATGTATAGGTTAAAAGATTTACAAGGTAAGTGAAGTTGTGACCTCTTTCTTGGGGGAAGGCAAGGGGCATGAAAGAAAGGATAATTCAGAGAAATGTGGTTTAAGTGCAGCACTAGAGCTATAAACCCTGAAGTTATTTAAGCCTTTGTCTCTTACCAGCTTCCTCACAGTCCCTGCTGGGTGAAATCTCCAGTTGGCCTAAAAGACTTAATCACCTCTGGCTGGATGAGTATTAGCAGTGCATTTGCATAAGTACTTGTCATTATCATTAAGTGTGTTTGCTTTCAGATATATTTAAGTCCACATTAACTCCTTCTTGCCTGACATTAGCATCTTTCAAACTGCCAGTGTCTTCATTGTATTTCCTCTGAACCACTTTCCTACTTAAGACATATCTGGGACAGCTGGTTAACTTAAATACTCATCAAAGGAAACAATTCCATCTAATGCATGAAAAATTTAAGGCACATAATTTCTACACAAAGTCAAGATGTGGTCATACAGAAATGAAAATACAGACCACAAAACATAATACAGTAATAGTAAATGGGGCAGAGTAATGCACCTGCCTAGGTCTCAGAAGAGGGTAGTTGTAATCATAGCTCTACACAGTGTTGATGGCTGCTCTTCAATTAGTCAAGTTTAGAAAGCTGCAATAAGAATTTTAAGTGCCTGTGACTCAATGTAAAGCTGAATCCTAGGGCTAGTCATCAAGACACAAATCTACCAAGAAAACTCAGGAGGCTGTGATAGCCCTGTAATTGAACACATTGCTTGGACTTACGTTCCCTTGTCATGCATTGCTGAGCTGCTGAGGGCACTCACGTCTCTCACCTCAGGAAGAAGAACCAGACAGCTATCAGCAGCATCAGTGTTACAGTTTAGTGCTGGCAATCTCACCCTTTCCAAAGTTTGAGTGAGCATAGACCTTCTCAAGCATCTACCTCCTTTAACTGCAGAACATGAACGTTTTGGACTTTCTGAGAAAAGGCAACTGCCCTTGTGAGGCTAGGGCACTGAAGCCTAGGGAATGGAAGATGCTCCACAAGACAGCTCCTTCTGGTAAATAACCAGGAGGAAAGACCCACCTATAAGGCTTATTTTCTGGACAGATTCCTTCTGAACAGATTTCTTTCTGGACTTTATATATTTTAAATTGTTGAAGCCAGAAGTAATCTTGAGACCTAGAACTGAAATCCAGAACTTCTCATGAAGATGGAATATTTTGTCACTTTGCTTTCACTTTGGTCTTGTTCAGGGCATTTGACTCCTGAAAGCCTTTTTTTCTAACTTTGGAGAACATTCATCTTGAAATACTCACTACTCTGGATAGAGGTCATTTTCAGAAGCTGGAGACAGGGGTTTTAACTGAAAGAAAAATTAAACCTTGGTGTTCCATTCCTAGCAAAGCAGCCCAAGAATTAAGCTACTGATACAGGACTTACAGACTATTAATAGTGGTTTTGCTTTAAAAGTACTTAAACATAATTTTAAAATAAAACACCTAAAATTTATTTAAAATACATATTCTATAAGCATTTTCTAACAAAACATTTTCATCTGACATATTCCAGAAATGTTTAAAGATTATACATATGATGGGCATTTAGGTATGAATCTGTATAGTTTCTTAAGTTTGCAGAAACAGAGACCAGGTCAGTTCTAAGATTGCCTTAGGCTGCCTAAGACTAATAACTTCTTACTGATACAGACTTAACTTCTTACTGATACAGACTTAAAAGAAAATTAAATTCATGCTTCTTAGTAAGATTAGACATTTCTAAACATTGTGTCTCAACATCTAAGCAGGTTTTTGGACCATAATTTTTATTTTATATGTCATATCCCCAGTTCATGTTTCCAAAATAACTGTTTACATTTCCTTGCTCTCCTCTGACACTGAACAGAGTAGTGTGGAGTCTGTTCCTGTAATGTACACAAAGTAGTATTTCAGAATATTTCTTCATACCTCTTTAAGTCAATGAAGTTATTTCTTCCTGATTCCTACAAACCTGAGTTACAAAGACACATTATGATTGTTAACTCGGGGAATTTTCCTTCCTATTGCAGTGACAAGCCATATGGTAATGACAGCCTTGGGCCTTCCCGTAGAAAAGTTAGGAAATTAACATCTTGAAAACTTTTCTTGCATTTTGTACCATGAGACTTTAGGCAAAAAGACTAATATCATCTGTCATTGTATCAAACAAACATATTATATATTCAGGTCGCATTAATAATTAATATCCTACATATGGTATAAAATTCACATTCTTGCATCTATTATTCTTCTTGAGAATAACATATGTGAACTGTATTTTGCATTCAGCTTTATTTATATCTTAGGTAAAGTACATATCAATACAGGTTTACGCACAGGAAATGGATGTTTATAATAAAAACTAGTCACATTCAGAATTATTAACTCACTGTTTTCTACAATCTCACTCTAAGAATTCCTTTAGAACAAGAGGAGTAAGGCCCTTTAACAATGTACCTTTTCTTATTTTTTAATATCCCTTCCTCTATGCTGCAACATTCAACACAGAAACTAATGTTGGAGGGCAAAGGAAACCAGACTTATGTAGAAGTCTTCAGTGGATAGGATAAACAAACTGAACATCACTTGATAGAAAGCTAGGAAGTAGATTTATAATCTCTGAAGGAGTTTTACCAATGTCTGAGTTGGGCGTAATATTGATTGGCAAGTTTTCACATACTTATTTCCAAAATGGAAGAATAAAGTCCTCACCTCTTGCAGTATTTTCCTGCAGGCAGAAAGTCTGAATTATGGCTTACATTAACGTGCACTGTCATGCACGCTTTCAACAATTTATATGAAATCCAAGTTATCTCTGCATGTACTTGTGATAAGCCTGTAAACCTGTAAACAACCTTCACCAGCATATTCACAGCTGAAAATAATTTTGCACCTTTTCCACTAACCCTCTGTTTCGGGGTCTTGTAGAAATAATTTCCTGATAATGTAGAAATGTCAGTCATATTTCCCAAATTTTAATGTCAGAAAATACCACAAAATACAGTTTTAAAGCAAACAGGGTTTAACATTTATAAAAGTGAAATCAATGTGGTGAGAAATAACACTGGGCCAGATAAATTGCCAGCGCTAAACACCTTTGGCAACTGAGGTAGCACGAATATTTCTACTTCCATCATTGTTCACAACACAGACAGATCCCTGAACTGAATCATGTGCAAAACTGGGAGAAAAGCCTCCTGAAGTATTTTTTACTTAGGGATTGTGAACAATTTTTCAGTTAAACTTTTGTTTCTTCAGCTCTGAGGATGATAAAGGTATGATGGCATTTTGTACCTGCCATTCCTGATATAATCTAAACTAGTCTAATGCATACAATATAACTATGAATGTGTGATTTATAAAAGATTTTACATTAAGTTATTTTTTATTTAAAAATATAAAGGGGAAAATTTGCATTTTCCTCCTGTAAATATGAAAAGCATGACTGGTGAATATAAGTGCATCTGAAATCAAGCAATGTATCTGAGGCTTTGATATTCAGAATAGAAGGCAGGTAATTAATTTTTTAAATTTAATTTTATTTCATTGTTTTTCACAGGCAGGAGACTTAGCTGTACAGAAACTCCCATTTGGGAGCCAGACACTTTGTTTGCTGCAGACAATCCTTGTTCTATTTCCTGCAGAAGAGATTGATAAAAGACAGTGCTAGCATACATTACTGCACATATGTATTTGTCTTGGGAACGATGACACCTCAGCCTACAGCTCACTATACACAGGTAAACAGTCTAAAACACAAACCAGAAGACAGTGGAAAGTTGCAGCATATTTTTTGCCTGATCCCTTTAGGCTTGGAAAGGAAAATTCTGAGCTACGAAGTATACTAATTACCAATAGGTTTCTCCCCAGAATGCTTATGCACTTCAGCCTTTATGCACATCAATCACTTCAGGATAATAACTAAAAAAGCTATTTTCTAGACAACAATAGCAAAATAAAAATAAAAACAAAGCACCATTAAGTAAATGGGTTTTTACCTAATGGCAGTTAACTCCAGTCATTAGGTAAACTATATTAATGCACATTACTCCTTATGTCAATAATTTAATATTCCCCAAAATAATTTACACAAACACAGATAAGGATTTAAGAAAACAGAAGGAGGAATTAATCTAATGATCCCTGAGTCAATAAAGTAGTCCTATGAAAGCAGTTCCAGTTGTTTCAAACACAAGTGAGATGGGCTATGGTAGGCACGCATGGATTTCCAGAGGGAGAAGAGAGCTTAAAGTCTCCATAATTGGCATCACCAAGTGCCACAAATCATAGTGACAACTGCCAAGGTTATGAATTAGAAGCTTGAATTAAGTCCCTGAAATCTGGACCTTACTGCCATTAAGTATAAGATTTAGACTCCTAAATACTAATGATATGTGTCATCAGATATCAAGTTTAGCTACATAAATAATAATGGCATACATGGAATAATTAATACTAGTGAAAGACCAGGTCTGTAAAGTTTTCCATACTGTCTACATAATTTCTTAGAATAAATGAAAATTAGTACTATATTCTCCATTTGTCTGATATACAGTGTGGTATGATAATGGCTTGTACTTTAAAAATACTGCATGGCAACTGAAGATGGAGCGATCCGGCAGCTGTAAATTACCATATTTACTGTCTTTCTAAGTTAAAATGATAGCTTTATGACAATATATCTTGAAAATTGTTATATATTTATCAAAGTTTTTATTAAGGGCCCCATGAGAAAAAAGTATGCAATGATCAATAATCTCAGTTTGCAAATTCTGAGCCTCTCATTCAGATTCATGCCAAAACGCTGCAAAGGACCGTGCCAGGGAAAAACAACTGCAACCCTGTACTGTTTCTTTCCACTTGAAAACTTTTGCAAAGGTGTGGAATTCCTTCAGTTACTTTAATTAAAAGGCTCTATAGATCATACTAACTCTATAAACTTCACTCTGCCAGACCCCTGAGTTTTAACAATTTGGTTTAATTGTTTTTCAACAATGTACCCTTTAGTATATATTAAGTACAAATTTTCTCATGCAGCAGGGACTTTTCCATTGCAATGTTTTCTTTCTTCAGTGAAAACAGAAGACCAGTTTTCCTCTATGTGTTTGATGTCTCTGCATTATTTATTAGTACACAAGATAGAATTGATGTATCACGGTGCAAGCATGATCTAAATGTGTATTTATTCTTATTCTTTCTTTAAAGCAACTTTCATTTCTGTGTCTTCCATCCAGAAGATGCATGTCTTGGTAACCCTTCAAATTCTCTATCCAGTAATTAAAGTTTTGGTTTTAAAGTAGCTGAACATGCTGTGCAGAGTTAACACAAGAGTGCAACACACAGCTTTTAGTACAAAAGGAAATGGCACCATATTGATCATGAAAGGTGGCTCTCTCACTCTTTTTACTAGGGAAAAACAGTACAACATTATGTTCTCCTCTAACCTACTTTTGACTTTTCATGTGAAATCTGTAAATAAAAGGAGATTTAATTTCTCTGATGCAAAAAAGAAACTGTGATGTTTGAATCTGAGGGACTGGAAGAATAAATACAGGTGTATATTAAATTCAGAGAAACATCCTTGTCTGGGAGTCTACATCTTCCACTTTCTTAGTGCTACATCTTGCATTCAGATCTGAACGTCAGATTTTCTACAGCACAATGACAGTTCAAAGCAGCACTTGTCTCTGCTCAAGTAACATGATGGCAGAATTAAAGGGATGATCCACAATCTGGTATAAACTAGAGCTCATTAAAAATAAGAACATTCTCCATAAATTTAAGGTGAAAATATATCTTTTATCATGCCTTAAAATTTGCATTAGTTTTACAGCAAGGCAGCTTCTGAGCTGTTAAATAAGATGGTAAGCTGCTAAATAAGATGCTGTTTGGATGTGCATAGCATTCTCTGACCCTGCTTCTACAAACACATGTGGGACCATGTGTACAGCCATACCTCAGTCTCATGGCAACATTGAGAAAATTGCCCCACAGAAACTGATAATTGTCACAAAAGGTGATGATGCTGAGCCTAGAATTTTATCCAAGGTTATTGCCTCTTAGAGACCAAAGAAGCCATGTGAAGCAAAGGAAATCTTAATGTGATTCTGAGGAAAGCACAGCACCTCTGGTTCAAGATGAAGTTACTGAAGAAATACTCTGAAATACTCCAGCTACTGTTATTTTCAAAGAAGAACTAAAAA
>NDXB01011729.1:0-31360 GCA_002631895.1 Agapornis roseicollis
GTCCATCAGTTCCGTAGCCCCATTGTAGAAGGCCACCAAATTGGTCAGGCAGGATTTCCCCCTGGTGAAGCCCTTCTGGCTGCCACCAAGCACCTCGTTGTTTTTCATGTGCCTTAGCATGCCTGCCAGGGGAATCTGCTCCAAGATGTTGCCAGGCACAGAGGTGAGACTGACTGCTCTGTAATTCCCCAGGTCATCCATTTTCCCCTTCTTGAAAATGGGGGTTATATTTCCCCTTTCCCAGTTGTCAGGAACTTCACCTGACTGCCATGATCTCTCAAATATGATGAACAGTGGCTTAGCAACTTCACTCGCCAGCTCCTTCAGGACCCGCGGATGGATTTCATCAGGTCCCATGGACTTGTGCACGTTCAGGTTCTTAAGATGGCATCACAGAACTTCATCAAAATATGCATGATACTTAATTTTTGAGCTTCTTTCATGGGTTGTGTCCTTTTGCTTCCTCACCCTCTACTTGCAGCATTTGCAAATAACAGTTAGGGGGGTGATTTTCAGTGGCAGAGGGCCCCTGCATTGAAAGCTGCTGCTTGTACTTCTGAAGAGCAGCTGCATGGAAGCAAAGAAACACTAGAGATGTTGGCTGAGAAACTATAAACCAGCAGAAAACGTGTGAGCAGCCCAAGCCTAAAGCCAGACACCTTGTGGGGCTTTCTCACCACTGTTTATGGTCCTGCAGGCTTTTAAGGGTCACTTGGGCAGTGATTTTCCGGAGTAGGAAGCTGACTTTACCACCTTTCTCCCAAAGGTGCAGTCAAGGTCATTGCCTGGCGTCTCTGCCATACCAGCTCTTGACATTTCAGATACAAAGATTAAGCTGTCACTCTTACTGAATTTAGTTCTTTCACGTTAGCATTTCTGTTTGTGCTCTCTGATGGGCGAGTGCGATATTCTTCCCCTACTGAGTCTCTGAAGTTGTTACAAATCGAGCAGAAAACATATCCACAGCCTGGGGGGGAGCTGAGATCTGCTTCCCCAAGAGGTCAAGGCTCTTCCCCCCCTTAGGCAGAAAGAAGTGCAATGTAGATCATGCTATGCGCTTTTTGCAAGTTGCATTTTCCATAAGTGGCTTCTCAGATTCGGTGCTAATTCCTGTGAGGTTCTCTTGCCCTCACTGTTCAGGAGTCATTCACTCTGCACCAACGTTGTTCTTCAAGGTCGACAGACCAAGAGGCTCTCTCAGCTCTTGTACTTCCCTGCCATTTCTTCCACAGCCAAAACCTCATTTTGTGAGTCAGTGTGAGAGTTAGCACCCGTGTGCCTTCCCTTTGCCCAAGCAAACTGTGCAATCGCAGTGGTGTGCTGCTGCTAACACAAGAGCGAGGGGTGTAGCTATCCCACAGCTCAAATCTGAACCCCTCAATATAAGCACTGTTCAGCCCTGTTGTACAGCAGCTTTAGCAGTAGAAGACAAATTCCTTTCTACTTTTCTTTCAGTGTTTTCATGGTTGGATAGTCTAAATTCACACTTGTGAGTGTGGACTTTGTTTAGCATAGAAAAACACTGTTTATATGCCCTGACTTGTATTCTGCATCCTTCATCCCATGCGAGAAATGTTCAACTTCGCATTAATTCATGATTTGTAAAATGGTCCCAGCTATTCTTTGTCAAAATATACAAAGATTAAAGCTCTGGTTTGTTGAATGGATTTGTAAACCTTATGAAGTATGTGCTTTCAGCAGCTGGGTATTTTTCTTTAAACAGCAGTGTTCTTGATATGTTCTTCCCCCTTCTGCACGCACAGTTTTTGTGACTCTGCCAAGGTGCATCATAGAGTGCTATGATCTGTATGAAGATGGTAGTGAAGGAGATGGAAAGGGATAGGTGTGAAAAATCTACCTAGAACAACCATGAATCCACAACCTCTAGTTGAACATTGATGTCACTTTCATGGAATCCCAGACTGGTTTTGGTTGGAAGGGAGCTTACAGCTTGCCCAGTCCCAACCCCTGCCATGGGCAGGGACACCTTCCACTAGAGCAGGTTGCTTCAAGACCCATCCAGACTGGCCTTGAACACTGCCAGGAATGGGGAAACCACAGCTTCTTCCCTTTTTTCCCCACTTTTTTTTCCCCTTTGTCCCTATCAGTTGATTTTGATCTGCTTAGGCCTTGACTTCTAGAGATACCAAGCACACACTGAATTTAAGTTCGTGAGGAGGAGCTGCAGATGTTGAGTAACTAAAACCTATCCTTTAAATAAATACTATGCAGTGGTTTAGTCCCAGTGCATCCTATTTATTTTTAATCTGAGGCACTGAGAGGGGTGCTACAGCTTTGATCTGTTGCACGTCAATAGAAACACCACAGAGCAGGGCTTAGATAGGTGGCTAGATTATGATATCACATCACTGTATAAACTTCTTTAAAATATTGATTCAATTAAAAATGGTCAAAAGCATTAATAGTTTTTAGTGATTTGCCATGGATGATCAAAACTAACAGAGTCTTACCAGATCCCACTAGATCCAGTGGAAAAAGATTACTTCTGGGATAAATGTACTTTGAGCTGTCCCAGAAGTATCAGAGGAAAGGTGTCTGTCATAGCTTATGAGCTAAGGGATGTAAGACTCTCATATTTATGTTTATGGGCTGTTGAAAAACCTTTACAGTACATCCTGGACATGTCTCATTCTGGTTTTAATCAAATTGATCCAACTACGCTACTTTAACAAAACAAGCTAGTTAAGAAAATAGTGCTTTGGTAGGTCAGCAAGATGTTTCCTTCTTTGGGGTAGGTGCAGACTGAACAGGAATCTACATTTTCATGCCATATGTATTTTTAGTTCTAGGTCTGGCTTATAACACATGCAGGAACTTCAGTGTAACACTGAACTGGTGCCTTTTCAAATAGATGATGCAGATTATTCAAACTGATAACATTTGGTGGTTCCTGAATCAGAGCTTTAGGTATGCACATTTTCACATTTAATAATGCAGTACTGGGAGAAGCTGGTAACTTCAGTTTGTTGACCGTTTTTAGAGCAACCGCAGATGAAAAGCAAACGTAAAGATACGTGGTGGAAAGCTCCTTGTTCAGAGGTTAAGAAATACCAGATTAAATACAGTCTGAAAGTGTTTGCTTTGACAATCCTGTGCATGCCCAGTCTGCAGTTACACAGTCACATTGCCATTTTCCTACTGAAGCTTGTGTTCATCCACTGCCCTACTGTGTCGTGTTTGAGTGATGCAGTCTTAACAACCTGGTTGATATTTTGTGTTATCTCGTTGGCCGCTTCTAAATGCCTGCCTTTGTGAAGTGCTTAAAAAGCTGAAAGTGAAGTGTGCCATGGAAGTTCTAAGCCACAGACTTAGCTTTTATACTCAGTTACCCATGATCGGCCTCAGGTGAAAAAATATACATCACTGTCACCCTCCTGGCTTTCACCCAGGCACAAATCTTTTGCGTACACTTAGAGTTACATGATCACTTTTAAAACAAAGGGAACCAAAAAATAAACCCCAAACCAAGCAACCAAAACCCCACAGCTGAGAGAAGACCTAAGACATTTAGCAGAGGATTTAAGCAATGCTGCTGAGATGGGACATAGTCTCTGTTCCACTGGTAATAACTGCATCGGTTATTTGAAGAAAACCCTGCAGTTACCAGTGGTATGTGTATAGATGTCATGGTTTTTTAATCAAGGCGTTCATTTGATTTAATTAATTACCTTGGTACACAGCTCATAGTATTTTGCCTTCATTTATGTAGATTGAAATCTTTTTTACCCCATCTGGAACACTTGTATCAGCTGTAATCCATTTGTGATTAAAATCCTTCAGGCTTTTTTCAGCGACTGGTGTATATGTATCAAAGAGGGAAGCTTATGACAGTGGTACTGTGCTCCAGCAGCAGTGAAGCGGCTGTAGACACAAGTCCACATCATTAAATAAGGTGTAGTGGGAATAAAAGAGAATAGTGCTCTCAATGTTGTCTTGATCAGAGTGTTAGCTTAAGGGCATTTGAGTTTTCTTTCTGTTCAACATGCACCATGTGTGCAGGGAAAGGACTGCAAGGCAACACAGGGGGGAAGTTCACTTGCTGATGAGAGATGTAGTATCTAGCAGTGTTTTCAAAACACGAAGGTGCTTTGTTCTACCCCAGCAGCTATTTCCTGCTCCTGCTCCAGGAAGGCAGCGCACAGCAGGGCTCACACACTGCTAACCTCTGCAGAAAGCCTCCTCTTTGACTTGTACATCAGACTGCTGAAGGAACTTCACCACTGTGATGTTTTGGGAGGATATATTCATCTGAGGACAACTTACCCAAAACCTCCATATCCAATTGAAAGTCACCATGTATTTATCTAAAGCCATTTCAGGGGTTTGTTGTGAAGCGGGTTCTGCTCTGAGGCTGGGTGTTTGCTGGTGACACCGGAGAGAGGAGCACACTTTGCACGGTGGAGCATCCCATCCTGCTGTCTGTCAGGACTGCAGCTGAAGCTCTTTCGCAGAATGTTCACCTTTTTTTTTCAGAGGGGGGAAAACGAATAAGAAATAAAAACCAAACCCGAACAATGCAGAGGGAAAGCACCAGCAAGAGAACAGTATGTTCTTTGTAATGCTTTTTCTTCGGGGACATCTATTGCTGGCAATAAGATTAAATCACTGAAACCTTCCCTGAAGCTACATCTGCCACTGCCTACATTTTCCAACCTCAGTAATAAACTAACATTTGCCATTGTTCATTTCTTCTGGATTTCATTTCTTACAGATTTAACCAGTGTTATTTACCACAAGGCATTCAGTTCTTGCTTAAAGCTGAGCACTATGCCAAGTCCCTAAAAATATTCATAGCTCCAAAGAATCTGGTTTTAAATAATATCATTAAAAGTAGACGATATTAATACAAGAGTTCACACTGAGTTCACATGCTGCTAATGCCAGTGGATGAAAATGATGGAAGCCGAAGAAGCCCAAGACAAGACTACCATGAAGTGGTGAACAAAATCCTATTTACTGGCTTTTTGTATTTTGATTAAGGGAGTAGTTTTCTTATCCCAAAATATTTAAAAAGAAAGGAATTCTGTTACAGTCTTGTTTATCCTGACATGGAGTGCTGTATCTATTTACTGCAGAGCAATGGGCTGTATGAGGTGGGTCATGGCTGCCAGTTTGAGGGGTGTTTGGGAGGAAGGATTCACATTACCTGTCTTCCCACAGGATGCCATAGTGATCCATGAGGTTTATGAAGAAGGGGCAGCAGCCCGAGATGGCAGACTTTGGGCTGGAGATCAGATTCTGGAGGTAAATAGATCTTTCTGTGTATGTGCTTATATCTTTGTCATGTATATTTATATTCAGTGCAGTGTAGGTTTCTTGAAGGGGAAGAAGCGATCATTCCATAGAGCAATTGAAGCTTCTTTTCTGCCACTGAGAATGTCCTGACAAATTCATATTTCCGTATATATTCATATAAACTGAAGGTACAAATTGAGAATATATTAAATTTAATTGAGCACGGCAGTTCTTGGATTACATAGTTCAGCTGTCATGTCCAATAGCTCAGTATTATTCATCTGTTTAATCTTTCATTCAGAGGCCTACACTACCTGCACTGCTCAAGTATCTCAGTACTGCCTTCAAACAAAGTGCTGAGCTGGGTGAACTTGGGGCATGAAGGCAAGGGATGGCTGCAGCATCCCTGTGAGCATCCCTGCTGCTAAACAGTGCCTGCCTGCAGCGTTGCTGGCGGAGCTACCAGCCCCCTCAGGCCATGGCTCATAAAACCAGTAACACACAGAATTATTTCTGTCCATAAAGGTAGTGTTTTTCCTCCAGAGAAGCATGGAAATTGAGGAGGGAAAGGGTTAAGAAAGACGTGTTGGTCTGCAAATGAAACTTGCGTCAGGCAGGGGTTCAGCGCAGCTGCTTGCAGTGTCTTGCTGTCAGATCAGGACAAATTCCCAGCATGGCCATTAAGGCTTTGGTGTGTAGGGTTAGGAAAATAGTGAGAGGTACTTGGGGATTTGTCTTTACAGCTCTTGTGCTGAAAATATTGTTTTTAGTGTTAAGGCTGAATGTTGTTTTCGTTTTATAAATAACTGTGTATTAACAGAGCACAATAATGAGGGGGCAAAACCAGGGAAGGTTAATTAATTCTTCTCTGGTCAAACAGGAAAGTGCTGATGTTTGTATGCCATAATACTGTTATTCTTTCAGCTTTTAAAAGCCATAGCAATGAATCAAAAAGATGACTGAATTAGTTTCAGATTAGTATGATAAAGCACACATAGATGCCTCTGTCAAGAAAAGAATACTAATGCAGTATATAAGCAACTGTGCAGAATTAGTACAAAAGAATGTAATTACTATAAATTAGGCTTAGTTATCTTAATGTAAAAGTTAGTATGGCTGTAACTTTGTGTATCTAGAAATACTGAGGATTATTTTCATTGCCTTAAAACTTACTATGTTGTGGAAGTGGATTAACATTGTGTTCACTTACAGTTCATGCAGCTTCTTAAAGAGACTCCCAAAATATTTAAACATTGATACTTTTTGCTGTTAAGAAATAGAATATTAGCAAAGACCTTCAAGGGCATCTGTGGATCAGGTCTGGCAAAATTGGGAGATTGGGTTTCAAGATGCAATGGATGTTTTTAGTACTTGGGCGTAATCAGAACTTCTTGTTCCATTTGATACTACTAAAATGCTAAAACGTTTTCAGGTTATTGTAACAGAAATGTAATTGAGTGCTCCAGGAGTGGTCTTGTGTGCCATCTATTGGAACAAAGCAAAACAACCATTTAATATGTCCTGCCTGAGCTTCACCATTGCCGTTTGCTAATGTTTTTGATTCCTTCTGTCTTCAGCTTGGCAGTGGTGCAAAGCTGGGGGAGAAAGAATCTGAGCAGTAAAAGATACAAGAAGCTCAAAGGAGCACGTCCCACTTTGTCTGGTTGTAAGAAGAAAGCATTGTTTGAGGTTCCAGCAATGAAAAAGAAGGGAAGAACACCCACAAAACTTACAAGCCAACATGTTTTGATTATTGTGATTTATTCCATGCAGAGGCACAAAGCACCAAACTTGCACTCGGTAGGAGACCCAGGAGCTCAGCCCTCTAGAAATGGGAGCACTAAATTAGAGTGCCAAGGGGTGTCAATTTGACAAATTTGGCCTGTCACACTTGAGTAGGGTGCGATGAAAAGATCATTTATACATGTCATTTGGAAAGAAAACACTGATTATTTCAGGTGAATGGGATCGATCTGCGGAATGCCAGCCATGAAGAAGCTATCACTGCATTGAGACAGACGCCCCAGAAGGTGCAATTAGTAGTTTATAGAGATGAAGCACATTACAAAGATGAAGAAAACTTAGAGATCTTCTATGTAGATATACAGAAGAAAACAGGCCGAGGACTAGGGCTCAGCATCGCTGGAAAACGGTAAGAGCATCTCTCTGACCTTACTGTACTTCAGATGAGAGATAATTTGCTCATTGCCATATGAATGACTGTAGCCATTAAATGGAATAGGAAATAAAGGAAAAACTCTGTAAGGAAAAGAATTTTGTATCTAAATGGCTTCAAGGATGCCATGGGGCTGTGTAGCCAAGCGGGCACATGTGGAACTGGGAGTTCACTGTCCTGCTGACTTCAGCATCGATGCATCTTAGGGCTTGGAGGCCCTAACCGTGGGTTTTCTGATTTTGGAATGGAGGCAGAAGCCTTAAGTATTATAAATACTATAGACCTCATAACAGCCTTCCAGTATCTGAAGGGGGCCTATAGGGATGCTGCAGAGGGACTCTTCATTAGGGACTGCAGTGACAGGACAAGGGGTAATGGGTTCAAACTTAAACAGGGAAGGTTTAGGTTGGATATAAGGAAGAAATTCTTTCCTGTGAGGGTGCTGAGGTGCTGGAATGGGTTGTCCAGGGAGGTTGTGAGTGCTCCATCCCTGGCAGTGTTCAAAGCCAGGTTGGATGAAGCCTTGGGTGACCTGGTTTAGTGTGAGGTGTCCCTGCTTCTGGCAGGGGGGTTGAAACTGGATGATCTTAAGGTCCTTTCCAACCCAAACTATTCTATGATTTATATTTATAAATACTATTATAAATACTATAAATACAGATACTATAAGTATTTATATAAATACCAGGGTATGCCTTTGAAAATTGATTTGTGAGTTAGATCTAGCTGCTATCCCAGTTCAAAGGAACTGATGTCAGTGGAAGACAAGCAGCTGAGTTAGACCCACATCCTGAACAGTATCAAAGTGACTGGTCAGTACTAGACACCAGCACCATGTTTGCAGAGCAGAATCTGAGACACAGTGAGTAGGTAACAGCTGCTTAATAAAATGTGACTTTTTACTGATATATTTCTAAACCATTACTATTAGATCATTCAAACCAGAGCACTGATAGCTTTGATCTTTCATTGCTAGAAGAGATTTACGGCATGACACTGGTGAGCGCTCGTTCAGCATTGGAAGTGTCATATGGTTGCTCTTCTGGATTGCCAGAAATAATTTATTTTCTCAATTACAAATCATCATGTCATTATCCTGACTGCGTATGGTCAGTAAAGTTTCTGCAGCAGCTTTTTACAAGAGTGGTGATGTTTAACCCAGGTGTTGTGAGCAGATTGCGGGCTGGGTAATTAATTTAGCTTATGTAAATTACCTTACAGATGGTAGTGGCAGTCTCCAGCCCTCCTATGTTTGCTTCCATGCAAAACTTTCTGTACTACTGCTAAGTGCTTTGCTTGTGGGGATTTCTGCTGTAGAGGCAGCCCAGTTTGTGAAGTCAACTTGTGATGCCCAGGTATAATTCAGGTTGTGAAGTGTTGTGTCCTGAAGGATGCCAAATGCCAAACCTTGGCATTGCAGCTGGCACCAGCTCACACCACAGTGAACATTGGGAGGTGAGGCCAGCACCAAAGGGGTTTGCAGCCTCCAGAAGGGAAACAAAACACATTGTCCCCTATGTCTGCGTGGCCACAAAGCTGGATTTCCTGCTGCATAACTCAGGTGCAAACCAGAAAAGCAATTTCTGCAACTTCTCTCTGTTTCTCTTGGGGGCCTCCAGGCTTCTGAGAAAGGAACTGAGCTGAACCTTGGAGGGGAATATGGAAGTATTTGAGGCTGCATAATTCATATCAGGCACATCAGGACATAGTTTAACTCCATCATAGACTGATCCTTGGCTTTTGATTCAGACAGGTGGTATTTTTCAGGAATCTCCATGGCCCATACAGTCAGAACTAACGGTTCAAGGCAAAAGACAGCATTAAACATAGCAAAACATACCTTAGTTTTAAAACTCATAGAATTTTTGCATGGTTGAATGGATGTAAAACTACTTCTTGCACTGCTCACAGGTTTCTGTTAATGTCTCTTAAATGCAAGTAGTCTAAATTGGTCTCCCAAAGAATATTGGATTGTGTAATTAGCCATATGCTTCTTGCATTGTTAGAAATGGAAGTGGAGTGTTTATCTCTGACATTGTTAAAGGAGGAGCTGCAGACCTAGATGGAAGATTAATTCAAGGAGATCAGATTTTGTCTGTAAATGGAGAGGATATGAGAAATGCCTCACAAGAGACTGTTGCCACTATACTTAAGGTGAGTACATAATACATTTTAAGATATTGAATTGCAGTTACTAACACTATGCAGGGTAATTATCCTGAAGTGCTATTTACGCATACACAGGACAGCTTGAACTGATTACTGAGACAGGAATTTCATCTGAAATAACTTTGGGAAATTCATTTAAAATCACTTCTCCATGTATTTCTAAGAGTTGGATGGTATGAAGTGGGAAAACAAAGACACATGTAGTATTTAGGCATTTATTTGAAAATGCAACTGTGGATTTCATATGTTAGAAAAACATTTGGAAACCTGAGAGGCGTACAAATCAGAACTGAAGTAAAAATGCCTTTGGCTTTGCTGTACTGACCTGCAGCTGTAAAATGGAAGCTTAAATCTGTTTCTGCACAGCTTTCCATCTTTGTGGAGCAATGTTACACCCTGAAGTTGCCTTTTCCATTCAAAAGCATGTGGCTGCTTGGGGCAAAGGAGAGGGCAGGAGGTGGCCTGGCTGTGAGGGCCTGATGTTAACTCCTCTGTACAGCTCCCAACCCTGACAGCCTGTACCTGGGATGAAAGGATGGGTGGGAATGATGCTGCAGACCCATTTCTATTCAAAATTGCATCTGGAGACAAGGGCTTTTTCCCTGCCATCACCACTACTGTTTCTGCATATGATTTCTTCCATTCTTGAAGGGAAAGACTAATTATTTCCTTGCTTTTTCCATTCAGGGCTGGTACTTGGCCAAAAGTTTACCTATTTAAGAATTGGAAGTATGCAATATTTCCAATGATAAAGTTGAGTCCATGTGTGTTAATTTCACCCTTTTCGGCAGCCTTTTTCCTCTGAAGTGTTTTGCATGAGCATTGTTTGTAGCAAACTTCTGCTAAAGGGTTGGGAGCTTTTGGTTGTTTTTCCTGAGTAATTGGCCATCTACAGTTTGCCAGTAGGAAGATTCACACTGACTTCAGCAACTAGGATTAAACCTTCAGGTTCAACCTAGATCCAGGAACGGGTACATTTTGTATTGTTTAAATACAAATGTTAATGCTTTTGAGCATTCCTTGTGGTTTTCTTCATGGGGTTGTGGTGCTGAATATAAACATAATTCTCTCCAGGAGAGTATGAAATATTATACGTCTACTTAAATGCTGTGCATTGTGGTTGTTCTTTTTCCAAGTGTGCCCAAGGCCTAGTGCATCTTGAACTTGGGAGGCTGCGAGCTGGATCGTGGCTGTCATCACGGAAAACATCCCAAAACAGTCAGGTTGGTGACAAATTCATATGTATAAAGTGAGGCTGGGAAGGGCAGGGCATGGGGACAGAGCACACACACGTGAGGCTCAGTCTTTCCATAGACATTTACTGCTAAGGAGGTGGAACAAAGTATTTTATCACAATGATTTTCTGTGCTGAGCTGCAAAGCAAGTGTGATGCTGAAATGCTGGTTAAGTAGAAGAGCAATTTAATATCTCTTTTTAAGGAGTGTCTTCCCGAGACACACCAATGATGCCCATATATATTTGTTCAGACCTGCAAAAAATGCCGAATGTATTTTGTGCAGCTGTTTTGTAACAAAAAAGGAGTTAATGAAACTGAACTGTATCTCTGCCTATCGTAGGGCAGAACCACATGAGAGCTGCTTTGCTCTCAAAGAAAACACAGAGCAATTTCCTGCTTCACTTGCTTTTTACCTGAAGTGAAGACAACAATTCATTTTTCAATCAGTGCAGGGCTTTCCCTTTCTCCCCATGCCCGTCAGCTCAGACACTGATACCATTAGTATTAAAACTCAAGTATTAAAAGGGAGAAAATCAAGGCAAGATGACTTAGAAAACTTTGTTTTTTTGATGGATTTTCTTTCCAAAGATTGATTCCTTTGCCATTATATTGAAGTTGTCAGTATTCACAGCAGGGCTATTGCTATGGAGTATGGAGTATTTTGCTATGGAGGGGCCTGCGGGGACATTGCCCACACACTTCCTTCTCACACAGGATTGGGAGCAGTCAGGAGAGCCTGCACACCAGTGGGATCCAGCCCAACTTTCACAAAAGCTAAAAGAAGGGTTTGGATTTGGAAACGGAGAGGAGGAGCCATAGGATTTAAGCTAAGGGGGGATTTAAGTTAAAGCTAGAATGCTTTTAAGGAGATCAGTAAGAGGGGAGACTTGTCCTCAGTGTTGTGCAAGAACAACCCAAAAAGGATGCCAAGATCATAGTCATGTGGTGTGATTTTTTAACTTCCTAAAGGCCAGCAGTGATAGCGCCTGGGGTGGGTGAGATACAGGAAGGGCTAAAGCCCAGCTTTAAAAATATTGACTAAGTAACCTTAGAGAAACATCTGCACTGCATACAGCAGGCAAGGAGAGATGAAATAACAGAGGAAAATTATACTGATTGCATTAAGACAGCAGTCTTGAGTATTAGGAGATTTGGTATCGTTGTGTCAACAGCTAGCCCAAGCAAGAACAATGTAATCAGAAAGTGATGGTTAAAAATTATCCACCCAGTTTTACTGTGTAAAAATCACAGCTGAAAGGAAAGCAAAATAGTACGTAAGACATGAGTCCAGTTAAAAATCAGATCAAATGTCACCCCCTTTTCTTTGTGGCATAAGAGGCTTTTGCAGGAACCTGGTGATTTCTGTGTCTCTTTTAGTACAAGAAATCTTAATTGCCGCTTTTAGTGCAGAGTCATTTGAGAGCGCTCATCTCAGCGCTCCTCAGTGACCTGGTGATTTTGAAAACCAAATAGATTTTTCTCAGCAAAAGCTTTCCAAGAGTTCTAAAACTCTTGGCAGATAACACAGCAAATCAGCTTGAATGATTTGCACAACTGTGAGCGATGTTGTCAAAGCTGCCGGCCAAGAGCATCCAGAACTTTTGTCCTCACTTGGCTTTTTTCTTGGTCTGTTGCATACCTTTAACTGTAGAAATAGAAGCTGTGTGATGCAGGACAGTGATTTCTTTGACATGCATTGCAAATTACATTAACTGACCCACGAATTGGCAACTCCAGGTGGAAACTGTGCTCTGCCTGTTGTTCATCACTGACAGCTGCACAGTGGTCAGTTAGAATTAATGCTGCCAGAGCTTTTGATTCACTGCCTAATGCATTTAGAGGGAGAAAGCTCTGCTGTGGATGGAGAAGTATAGGCCAGATCTTTGTTTTGTGTAAGGCAGCACAGTTGGGAAGGTCTGGCCCTCGGTGAAACCTGTTGTTCAGGTGCACTTCCTAAATTGATAATTATGTTTCCTTGAGGAGCAGAGTCTGAAGATCAAGCCAGATACAGAGATAGGGGAAAGGAGGGCTGGTAATGGACAGCCAGGAATTGGTTACATGCCCAAGCAGCCATCTTCAGAGGCTCTCCCTTCTGTCATCTGGCATGTTATTCTGGAAATAAGGGTAGGTTCTTGGTCAGATGAAAGAAGCAGAGTCTATTACAGGACCTTGTAATCAGACAATATATTCAGCTAACATAATACAATATATTCAGCTAACAAAGCCTGTCAATTACTGCCATGTAACAAGATGGGTGTCAGTGTGTGAGAGGAGCTGTTATGTATCCTGCTGGGTGCCTTATGCACACTCATTGTGCCTGCGGAGTCCATCATGAGGGAGATGCCCACCAGCTGTAGCAGCAACCATCATGTACCGTTCTCCTCAGGTGCAGAGACACACTGGGAACAAAGGAGAGTGCTCATCCTACTTCCTGATGCCCTCTAGAGCAGACCTGACCAACATTAAGTGTGCACATAGAGAGTGGAGTTCAGTTGTGTGGGTTCTCATTTGGAAATGAAGCTGGAAGGGTTTTCAGTTGCGTGGCTGATGCGGTATTTCCAGTGTGGTTGTCACAGAGCACAGCTGCGGCCGTATGCTGTGGAAACTGGTTTACAGTTAACATTTGGGTTTCACTCACAGGTTTTGATTTATTTTTAACTCCAGGCAAGCCAACAGAGTGTCCACAGCCACTTCCACCCTGCGCTTGCTCCAGTCCTCACAACCTTACAGAACTTTGTTGGCACAAAAAGATCTTCAGCAGATGCGTCTCAGAGGAACTCAGGTATAATCTGAGTGGCTGTCAGAATAGCTGCGTGTTATTTGCTGTATGTTTGTGCTGCTTTCAAAGCAAAACTGGGTACTTGAATCTGGTTTTCCCACTCTGCCTCCCAGAAGACTCACCACTGGTGTTTGAAGACCCAAAACACTTTCCAGCAGATGACGTTGTTTTTATATCTACTCGTAGAGTAACGGCTTCTCTGTTTTAAGTGCAGAATTCCTGTGCCTTGCTATTCCCCAATGCCCTTGTCGGAGGCTTAGCACAGGCATGCTTCTCGCATTAGAAACCATTCTCTCACAGAGTAAAGCTGCCACCACTTCATTTGTTTCTTTGTTGCTCCTGAGTGTGCGAAGGGGAGTTCTGTAATGAGAAAGTCGTAATGCCCAGTTGGCAATTTGCAGGTTTAGCAAGTGCTAAATCTACAACCTGCAGTAGCTTGTGGAGAACCTGTGCATTTGGGTGCTCTGACCTGCCTCAAAAGTCAGTAACCTTTGGTCATGAAGTAGAAGACATTTCTTCTGCCAGTTCGCATGCCCTGGAGGAGGAATGTGTCTTTCTTCTGGCAGTTTGGAGTGCCCTGCAGACCTCATAACACCTTGGCAATCCTGCCTTCCGTACTCCTAACAGATACCTGCACAAGCACACATGCCTGGTGGTGAGAAATACTGAAATGTGTTATTAAGAATCGTTAACTTTTGAAAGAGACTAATTCTGCCTGCCTCCTGAAAGGTTCTTAAAGTAGTTTAATGGGAGGTGATAGAATTAGGGGTTGGTATAGCAGAGCCCAGGACTTCACTACACCATCAGCTTTTAGGCTGTTGAGTCCCAGTTTGAATGATTCCTCTGAAGTGTCTCTTTATTTTTCTCTCTTTGTTTTCTCCCTTTCTTCTATTTTGAGTAATTTTAAATGTCCTATGGCTATATACATGCCAGCCAGACTTCCTGGCTGTCTATTATTTACTAATAGAACACAAATTAGAAGAGGAAATCCATGGAACCTCAACAGTTTCAGACCATCCACGTGCTCTACCCTTTGTAGTTGGGACACTGTGATTTATGAACAATAAGCCAATCGTTAATTGAGTGAAATGCACAATAGGGCTTGTCTTCAGGCTGCCAGAGTGCTGCTATTCAATAGGTTGTGGTGAGCAGTGGCAGTGCTACAATGGGCGTCACTGTGGCGTATATCAGCCGGAGTGATTACATCCTCCTCACGTGAGCAGCCCTGCCTGGTTTGGCACAGGGAGGCTCTGCTCCTGCTTGGTGATAACTGTGACTATGTAGCAAGGGACCATTGTCACCCGACAGTGTTATCTCTTAATTATATTATCTCTTAATTACAGATGCTAATTGTTGGTTTCATTATTCCTAGGAGCGGATATGGGCCCAAGGACTGTGGAGATAACAAGGGTCAGTGAGTTATTTTCAATCAATTCCAAAAGCTGACACCTTTAACTGAAGTTGTTAAGCTTTGTAGCATTTCTCAGAAGTAAAATTGCATTATTTATGTTTGCAGTAGGTTGTTGGATATATGCCTGAGTAGTGGGACCTGCATGTGTGAGGGTGTGTATGTCTGTCAAACCTATTTTCTCCCTGTTCCGTAAATCAAACGATCAGTTCTTGCTATGCTCTGAATGCCAACCTCTGCAAGTTGCTCCAATTGCAATTGTTTTGTTTTGCTTTGCTTTAGGGACCAAATGATGCACTTGGTATTAGCATTGCAGGAGGGAAGGGAAGTCCATTAGGAGATATTCCCATCTTCATTGCTATGATTCAAGCCAGTGGTGTGGCTGCACGTACCCAAAGACTCAGAGTGAGTAGAGAGATCCTCTGAATATTTGTTATTTCATCTGCAGTGTATCCTACAGAGAAGGAGCCTCAAGCACTTCTGTATCATCACCTTGATAATAACTCACAGACTGCTTTTCCTCTTTATATATATCTATATATCTAAAACCAGAAACAAAATCAAATAACCCTGCCTGTCTCTTACCTTTTTAATTATATTGCCTGTTGGGATAATGCCCATAATGAAAAAGTGACTTTAAGAGAAAGAACATACATGCATTTGCAGTGGTCCTCAAGTGTATATGTTCATCCAGACCGAGGGAGGGCAGCAACAGGCTCTCTGGAAACCATAAGCGTTTTGGGGACTGCAGGCTGGGCATAATTTAGAGCTCAAAACAGGTAGAAAACAGATTGGAAGTTAGTTGTTTGTTCTTAAGGCCCTTATGGAAAGAAATGCCAAAATAAGGCACTTATATCAGACCCACAGGATATATGTGTTTTGGGAATGACTATAGTGAACATTTTCAGTTTTGGAGAGAGTTTCAAGGAATCATTAGTACTGGGAAGAACTTATTATGCAGACGCACAGGGTTGCTTTGGCCCATGAGATTCATTAGTACGTGTTGCTACATTCATGCCATGTCTCTAACAGAATTACACAATAGCATTAAGTGCCCGGGTCAAGATCATTTTTATGTATAAGAAGAAGAAATCATTTAGGTTAATTAGATTAATATCAGAAGTGCCTGCTTTCCTACACTTCATTCAGCATGTGCATAGTCTGTAGGAGTATAGGCCCATCTGCACATACAGACACAAATAATCCTTTCTGGATGGGAGGACAGCAGTGAAAATCTCCCTCTCTCTGCTTGCAAATGGAAATAGTAAAATACAACACATCATTCTCTGGTTGCATCGTTGTTTTTTAAAAATCCATATTGTGCTTACTCTGAAGAATGGGAAATGATCACTGGCGATGCAGAACTCTCACAAAAGGGATCTTGCAAAAGAGAAGCATGACTGTGCAATGCCAAGTTCATGAGGAATTTTCAGTATTCGTAATTTTAATTTTCCCTAATGCTAGTAATTTTCCATTGCTGTTGTACTTTTAGGTTGGAGATCGGATTGTCAGTATTAATGGGCAACCTTTGGATGGGCTGTCTCATGCAGATGCGGTTAATCTACTAAAGAATGCTTATGGGAGCATTATCCTGCAGGTATGGTGATAAATTGAACATGCAGCTGCATGAGGGGAGATAAATGGCATTCAGGGGAAAAAAAAAGAAAAGAAAAAACCCTAAGCATCACTGGCACAAGACATCACAGAATTGCAGGGTGCTTGCTGATGGGAATTACACAGAATGAAAGCAAGAAATGATTTTCATTCAAAAATTCTTTATTGCCATTCATACGGGCTGTGAGCATGACTATATAAAAGCGTAACAAAGGGAACAAAATAACTTGTTGCTACACATGATGAATCAACAAGCTTCCAAGTTGTTGTTTGTATTTTTAATTTGAAGTTGACTAGAAACAAGAAATCATGTGTGTGTATGAGTGCGTGCATGTAGCTAGACTGTGACCACACTGCCCACACTGTTAATTTCCTTGTTCTTGAAAGGGGGAGAAGGAAGAAATGGTAGCAGCAGTTAGGAAACATGATAGCATCATTATTAAGACAGTGCTGCCTAAACCTGATTATTCTACAGGTAATGAATAATAACACTCAAGAGAGAAAACTGTTATCACTACCACATTTATATGCTAGCTAAAAAGAACACCTTCTGTCACTTTGGTTCTAATTGCTGCTTGCCAGTGTATTCATCTTCAATTTATTTTTATGTTTATACAAAGAAATGGAGAAAATACTTGCCAGAGAGAATTCAAAATACTGCTCATTTGCAGAATTATTGTAACAATTGGAAAACAATAAGATGCACTACTGAAATCTACTCTTAAGTTTCTTTGTCATCACAGCATATTGGATTGGAGCACATCTTGAGAGATTTTTGCAAGCTTCTTGCTTGCATTACAACACAAATGTGACTACAGAAAATAGGGGGAGGGAGAAAAAGGTAAAAAAAAAGAAATGAGATTACAATAAACTTAGTTTTAGATTTGCTTATTCTTTGATTTGTCTGCCTGTGAACTGCTGACCTGGTAAGTGATGAGCCAGTTCCAGAGCAGATGGTGTGTTTGTGTAGTTCTGTGAAGTCAAAGGAAATACCCAGATATACACCAGCTGAGGATTTTCTGTTAAATTATAGTTATTGTATTGTTAGTAACAGTGAGTAATTTCACTTTTCATGTCAACAGTATTCCCTGAATAGAAAATGAAAGCTTGCTGCAGAACCCAAAATTGCTAATCTTGAAAGCTGTAATACAGCGTATCTCACTTCATCATGTATTTAAAAATATTCCTGACGTCAGTTGGTTGCTCACATAAACAAAGAGGTTCTTTTGGAAATGTCTTTGGATTTGTCACTTATTGGGTTTTCCTCTGCATTTTTTGCTGTCTGGCTTAAAATGGGCTTAATACTTTTTATTGACGGTATGGGTTTAGTCTGATAGAATAGAGTCTGTTTTCCTCAATTAAGTCTGTTATATGAAGGTGAAATGTCTATTTTCCTCTATTAAAGTCTCTTATGTGAAGATGGGATGTTAGAGTCTATTTTCCTCTATTAAAAATCTATTACGTAAAGGTGGGATCTTAATATTTTAATAGCAGCAAAGAGTAGTATTGAAACCGTGCCGTAAGTGTGGTGATACCTTTGCTATATGCAAACCGCAGGTACTTCTCACTCACTGGATTGCTTATTTTTATTACAGCAATCAAAATGGAATAATCCTATCGCTGTGATAATCATGACTGATGTGTCATTAAGTAATTCTGTTTATTATCAGGTTAGACCACTTCATGGCAAACCGCTTTGAAAGGTCAGATAATTGTGTTCAGTGGGGTGGAAAGGCTTATTATCAGCACGTCCTGGGAAGGATGGGGAAGGAGTCTGCAACTGCTGTTTGCAAATGGGAGATTAGAGTCTCAGGGGAACAATCATCCCTTTCGGCTGTTTTGATGCTTTGGTTTAATTTAATTTCTTTTCTGCAGGTGTAGTAATGAGATAAGGGGAAGCTTTTTTACAAGGTTGTTGAACTCTGATACGTTCTTCCTGCCAATGGAAGATTTTTGAATATAGATTTGTTTTGCCCTCATTTTATTTAACAACAAAATATGACAAAGACTGGCTGGCACTCTTTTCCCCTATTGCAGTGAGAAGGAAAACTTAACGTTGTCTTTGCTGTCTGCTGGACCCCTTCATTTAGGGCGTCCAAGAACTTGAGTCCTGGGATGCAAAATTTGCATGAGAACTAATCTTCCTTCCTAGAAAACGCTACCACCCTCTTGGCTCCAAGTGATTAGGAAGAGGGAAATATTGTTGTGGGAGAATTGTGAGCAGTCATTTAAAACAGGGGATTTATATAATGGATTTTTGTATTTCGAAAAGGTACGTTTCCCTTGAGCCACGGGTGGAAAAAGTACCTGTTAATTTTGATAAAATAAGGCCATAGATAGCTAGAGGAAATATTGAAAATACACTTAGTGGGTATTTCTCACTGTTCTCTGAGCCAAGATCTTGTGTTGTGCAGTAAATGTCAAGCAGAGAAGAATAGCTCATCACAAGGAGATGGAGTTAGGGGATAACCACAGCATGTGGTTGTTAGGAAATTGATGTCCTTTCAGCTGTAAATACTTAAAATCCCAAACACTTCATAGTGATTTTCTCAGATTTCTGCCTGAAAAAGCAAAGAACAGAAAATTAGCATGCAATGAAAGGTTTAGAAAAGAGCCAGAGAGAATGTTGACACCTTGTGTTTAATAGAACCTGCTGAGCCTGAAAGATTCTACCCTTGTGAGGCAAAACCCCTGTGAACAGCAAACCCCAGACTATAGCAGGTAGCTACTTCCTCAGAACAGTCATAACTGGCTGTGTACCTAACCTACACAGCAGTGATAGGGTTGCTTTAAAAGCCTGAGCAAGTTTGCTACCCAACAATCTGATAAACTTTATTATTACTGTGTGGTGGTAATTCATGATGGCTTCAGAATGATGCAGGAGGCAGAACTGGGCAGGTCAAGAACCCAGTTTGTTGACCTATGCTGGAAACTCCAGTAGAGTTCAGACAATGGATTAATTGCTTCCATTCTCAGCAAGTAAACCAATCTGAGGTATTTCGGGGCCTCTGCACAATAGTCCCTTGGATCTCTGTATCTTGCTAAAGGCTAAGGTGCTCTTTGTAGGAGACCTTTACTTTCAAGCCCAATCCTGGACTCCCTGCTCCAACTCTTGAGATGCACATATTCCTCTGAGAAAGTAATCTTTTCCTTTGGGTTATCCAGAAAGACTCTTTCCCTCTGCTCAGCATCTGAATGATAATCATGCAGAAGGCAAGAGAAAGCTTCAGAGCAAAGTTTGCATTTAATCCCCAGAAATATGGTGACTATTACCTCTGTTATTTGAAAGTATTGAATTTGTAGGACATTTAAGAGAGTAGGACTTGTATTTGAAATTTGCTTGGGGGAAAAAAAAACCATCAACAGTTGATTTTCCTATTTTCTGCATAATTAGCTAAGGTGTCTTTGGTATTAAATGAACACACACAGTTTTCCATTGCATCCTTCCATTTAGGTTGTGGCTGATACCAACATCAGTGCCATCGCTACCCAGCTGGAGAGCATGTCTGCAGGGTGCAACCTTAACTCTTCTTCTGAGCATCATTCTGAAGATCCCGAGTAAGTTTGTACTTAGCCTGCGTGACTGAGGTGGATTTCTGTGTGCCATGCAAGGGAAAAGCCTTGGGTGGTGAAGGAGGGGTCTCTCCCATTGCTCTTGTCTATAATTTTCCATCACCTTTAAAATGAAAACTGTGACCTTCTCCACGCCGATTATGGACTCATGTCCATCTTCACACAGTGACAGAAATTGCTTGAGTAAATAAGCACAAAATGTGTTTCCAAGTGCTAGTTCTGGACATGTTTCAAGATAATATATCTCCTTTTTTTTTCTAATGTGTTATGCTGATGTGACAGTTCTGCCCTTGTCTGTTGGCTGCCTTGCCTGAAAGGCGTTACGATCCTAGCAATTTGAAATGATTTGTCATTGGCAGACTGAGGCAAGAGGTGTTAAAAACCTGGTATCGGAGACAAATGTTTCAAAACATGTCCCAGAGCATTCTTTGTCCTTTGAATCTTTTTAGCTTTACAATTCAAAAAAGTCTGATTAAAAAATGTTCCACTTGCAGCACTTCTGTATGGTGATAAAAGCTAGAGATCTAGCCCTCCCATGGCCATGCATCATTCTCCATTGTGTGCTTTTTAGGGCAGCTTATAGCATTCCAGTAATCGTTTTGAAATTCATTTGATCTTCATTGTGGTTCGGTAGCTTCATTATGTTCTTCATTTTCATTCTTTGATTCATTATATTTATTTTAAGAAGCTGAGATGCAAGTTGCTGCCCTACCTCAGGGGTTTTTGAGTATAAAAGTTAAGCTATTTATGCTGCATTCTCTAGTCTTACAATGCAAGAAACTGGTTTTATTGCTGCTCTCAAAGGAGAATTGCTTACTTCACAAAAGGATTTGTATTCTCTTTTTGTATTAAAAAAGTAAGGAAATGTGAATGTGAAAATATGAAGCAAAATTAGGTAGGTGTATGTATTCCCTCCAT
Organism: Agapornis roseicollis; assembly: GCA_002631895.1. NCBI lineage: Eukaryota > Metazoa > Chordata > Aves > Psittaciformes > Psittacidae > Agapornis > Agapornis roseicollis. Next base: position 21,131 of record NDXB01011729.1, read on the forward strand.
CCTAAAGAAATAGCTACATATTAGTCATAATGGAATCATGGAGTCATGGAATAGTTGAAGTTGGAAGGGACATTTAAGCTCATCCAGTTCCAACCCCTGACACAGACAGGGACACCTTCCACTAGAGCAGCTTGCTCCAAGCCCCATCCTGCCTGGCCTTGAATACTGCAAGGGTTGGGGCAGCCACACCTTCTCTGGGCAACCTGTGCCAGTGCCTCACCACTCTCATAGTGAATAACTTCTTTACATCAAATAATATATATATGTGTATATATATATGTATGTATATATATAAAAAATCCAATATATATCTTTTTTAAATGTAATAATAGGCTATACCTTTATGCAGGTGGAAGATGCCAAACAGCTTTTGTCCCTGTAATTCTTTTTAACTATATAGAAATTACTTTTTCAAATTTGCAATGGATATATACATACATGTAGTCTGAATTGCACCGAGAATCTTCCTTTGCTCCTCATAGACAGTAAAAGCCCCTGAAGAGTTCAGGCCCTAAGTCATGGGGTTGAAAGGCACAGGGGTAGGTCAAATACAGGTTGTTAGAAAACAGCCCAAAAAGCCTGCAGTAGAGCCGAGACTATGAACACGAGTGTTCTGGCTTCACCCTATCAGACTCATTCCTCTGAAGGCATAAAACAAAATGATGCTGTAAGGAAATAGTTGCAGTTGCCACTTTTGCAGACTAAAGATGACAGCTTGGCTGGTAAGAAAGCAAACTCTACATACGTGTAATGACTGCAGATCAGGGGACTCTCACTTCTGCATCAGAGACAAGTGCTCTTGTTGAGTTCTTATTAAAAAGGAGTAGTTTCAAAGTGAGGAGCTGAAGTACAAGGAACAGCGTTTGAACTCTGGGCTGTGCAGGAGGATGTTTCAGTGCAAGGGCAAGAGTCGTGGTTTGTGACTGTTTGAAAAACTTCTTGATAGATAAAATATAAGTGTTCCTTCTGCATAAAGTCCCCAGAGACAGACATTGCTATTCTAAGTGATATCTGTTGTGTTTTCAGAGCACCTCAGCCTAAGATTATTGCTTTGGAGAAAGGCTCTGATGGACTGGGATTTAGTATTGTAGGGGGGTATGGAAGTCCCCATGGAGACCTGCCCATTTATGTCAAGACTATATTTGCCAAGGTATCTTTTTTTTTTCCTCCCTATTTCTATATTATCTTTAAAAATAAACCTAAGATTTGGCTTGGATAATACGTTATGTAGCAGTAAGTGGACTCAGAGCTGGCATCTCACTTTATACTTCATATTACTGATGGCTAAAACAAGATACTTTTATCTCAGCAAAAGTGCTCTGTGTACTTGGGAAACTAGGGTTTATACATTAAAACATTTGTAAGGCAGTTTTCTGTCTGTAAATCTTAGAGAGCAGTGGCTCTGGCCACTGAGGCTGAGGAGCAAACAGCACAGCAGAGACCATCTTTGGGGCTGACAGCCTCCATTGCTGTGAGGGAGAATTCACCCATCCCCTTGCTAGAAATGTGCTCATCAAGATACATCAGGCATGGCCATGTGAAGGGAGCTCTGGAGATGGAGGAGGAGGGAAGGAAAACAGTGGGAATTTGGGATACTTTCCATAAAGTAACTTTGAAGTCAGTCGCAGTTGCTTGTCCTATGCCTGCTTGCTGTCACTTGTGTAAGCACTTCTGGGGACATGATTAAGTAAACTTCATCTGAAGGTGGAATAGAAGTCATTTCTCCTCTGCTTCTGTGATTCTGGGGCTGAAACCACAAATACCTGGTCTCTTTTACAATTTTCTGTTATTAACATGGGAAGATACTGTGTCTTTAAGCCAGTGCTTGTATTTACAAGTTTCTAGATGTGAGCACAGCTGAGAAACCCTAAATCGAAGCCAGAATACACTGCAGTCACCAGTGGGGCAGTGGAGCAGAAACTAACACCGTAAGCCAACCTCTGAGCAGGGCAGGCTCAGGATTTAGATAAAAGAGCTGCACTGAGGGCTCTGGAGGAGAGCAGCCATTTGTAAAGCTCTGTGGGAGCTTCTCGGGACTTTCATACAATCACAGAATCATTTAGGTTGGAAAAGACCTTTAAGAGCATTGAATCCAACCGTTAACCCAGCGCTGCCAAGCCCACCATTAAGCCATGCCCCCAAGCACCAAACTACACCTCTTAGGAATACCTCCAGGGATGGTGACTTCACCACTTCCCTGGGCAGCCTGTTCCAGTGCTTGACAACCCTTCTGGGGAAGAATTTTTTCCTAATACCCAACCTAAACCTGGTTGGGTATTGTGCAACTTGAGGCCATTTCTTCAGTGGAGCCCAGCTCTGTCCAGGGTTTGGGGCAGTGCCCTGGCTGTTTTGATGCATTAGCACTGTCCCTCTCCCCATGTTTTAACCTGTTTCTCAACACTGGTTACAGAGTACATTTAAATGCTGCTTTTTCCCCATAATCAGAAAAGACAGAACCAGTCTTTACACTGCAGTTTTTCAGGGTTGAGCCAATTCTCTTCTTCCCAGCAGTGTATCACCCCAGACCATGAAGTCTTGGGTGAGCGATGGGCAATGCTTAGCACTTAGGGAGACTTCAGCAGCACTGTCATTTCCCATGTTCCCCACTCAGTTAGAGTGGGATCCCTAGTGCTCCTCATTTCATCCAGCATTATGAAGGATGGGAGGGCTCCATGCTACCAGCCACTAACGACTCTCTTTGCTGTTTGCAGGGAGCAGCTGCGGATGATGGCAGACTGAAGCGCGGCGATCAGATTTTAGCAGTTAATGGGGAAGCTTTGGAAGGTGTTACTCATGAGCAAGCTGTAGCTATCCTGAAGCGCCAGAAAGGAACTGTAACATTAACGGTGTTATCATGAATGTCATTGCGCTTGCGGAGATAAATACAATTATTTTAGAGCATCAGCAGAGCTATAATAATACTGCTCAGCCCTGAGCAGGATGTAAAGCAAACCCTGGCAGAGTCAGCATTCACCCCATCGCCAGAAAGGGTAGTGTGCATCTCGAGCTTCATTTAGCCTTGCACATTTATTAGCCTTTCTCCCCACCCTCCGCTACTTCTGGTGGCTTTTGAGGTTTCTCTGGACAAGTTTAATCAAGAAACTTCAAAGAACAATGTCCATTTAACTTTATTTATGCATCAGTTTATCCCCACTAGTCTGAACCCCCGTTAACAACTGCTGAACCTGGAATCAATTCACGCACAAAAGAGAATTTAGATCATCAACTGATCTCATCTGATGAGCAGAAATAAATGCCGAGTGACTTGTCATCTCACTCATGATTTACTTATGCTAATTGTCCTTTCAAGTATGCCAGAAAACATTAGCAATGTAATTAAATTACCACTGTTCCAAATGATGAAATATCAAATTCTCCTCTGGGAAATTATTTGTGCTCAGCACAGTAAGTCTGATAGTCAAATGTGAACTTCTCATGTTTATCTCTTTGGGTAGGTCTGTGGAAGTTAGTCAGAGGTAATTACTGTGATGTGTCAATTTGCAGCCTTTAGCAGGAAAAATAAACTAGGGGAGAGGGAAATTCATTTTTTTTTAGGCTTTTAAAATGTTTGAGCCTTTTCAGATATTTAGGCAACGTGAACAACAACAACGTGTCTCATTCTGGTCTCATTGTATTTTTAAAGAAGAAGAAATGTGCTGATACATGCCAGGCATGTTACATACAAAGGCAGTTGTTGTTGTGCCAAGCTGCAGCATAATTGTTCATCCTGAACCTTTAATGAAGACAAAAAAAGTTTGCTTCAGCAATGTGATCCTGTAATTCCAGTAAGGATGGTGAGCGGTCCCTCTGCACCTTGTCTTTAAGGCTAAGATGAAGTTAATCCAACCCAGCAAACCATTTTACATTTCCAAGGGTTTCCCCAGGATCAGATAGTGCAGGAAGAGGCTTTCACGGATCACAGAGGATGCTTCTCTCCTGGAGCTGCTGGAGTACAGGTTTGGATAATACCAGGCACTGGTGAGATGATCGCTGCAGAAGACTGCTGCAGCGGTTTAAAATGATGTCCTCCCCAGGGCAGAGCATGCAGAGGGGGGTTCCTCAGCCTCCTCCAGCAAGTCATATGGCTCAGTCAAAGGCCTCATCTACTTTTTGGTTTAAGCAAGTATGTGCCAAAGCCCACAAGGCACCTTCCCAAGGCCTGTCCTGCTCTTCACAGTGAAGGTAAGATGCAGGAATGTTCAGCCAAAAGTTAGCAACGTCGTTACGTGTCACAGCCATTCCTACAGTGATTATATGACCGTGGCCTTAGTGATTTAGCAAATGAATTTGGCAGGCAGATTAATGGCAGTGCAAGTCATTGTGGTTTAATCTTCCTATCCAGAGGAACAGTAGGGTTTTAGAGGAAGCAGCCCAGTCTGATTTGGACTATTTGGTAAAATTTATGATGATGATGTAGCTGGGAGAAATGAAAGGAGGGGGAGAGTGTCAAAATTGGCTGCTCATTTTATGTGAAAAATCCCTGGAATGTAATGGAAAGATTATTCAAAAGCTGCAGTATAACAACTGAGCAGTGCAGGGTTTGTGTTGAATGTACTGTTGTTCAATGTTTTATCTAGACAGGGTGTTTCCCCATTTTACTTTAAAGAAGAGGTACTGAAGTGAGACCAACTATACTGAAGCAAGCTATGATTAGCTCTTATTGAAACTGTTTTCCTTCATTGCAAAGTTTCCTTTCAACTTTAGGTTAATCACAAAGTGCATTTAGCCTTGCTGGAATTGTATTCCCTTAATAGTGCCTGGAAGAGACTTCACGCTTTCAGTGGATTCCCACTGTACTGTTTGATTTGCCAAGTGAAGTGTTAGTGGAACCTGGATTGTAGATGCACAGAAATACGTCCAGATGTAGCAAATTGGGAGAATGTTTAACAAACTGCCTTTGGTTGCAGAAGCATCCAAGGTATGCAGAAGTTAAAGGCGGGTAGGTAAAATGTGAAGAGGTACCCTCAGAAACAGTGTGTGGAATTTATGAACAAGATGTAATGATTCTTTTGCCTGATTATGTTTTTATAACCGTTGCATTCCAACTTTAAAGATGTTGCCACATTTAATCTATGAAGTTTTACACGGCTATTTATTAGCCTATTATGCACATAGTGTTCATATACACAAAGAATAGAATTTATGGGCTGAGGTATTTTGCACTTCTCATTGCTCAGAATGAGAGAGAACATTTTTCTGCTTCTTGTAATTTGCACTTTGTGTGTTGAATATATTACTGCCAAAAATTATATTGCAACTAATTGATAAACCAGTGACCACACGGAGGAGCGTGTGCTGTATGTACAGGACCAAGTTAGGTGATCAAATCTGCATCACGCTTGTCTGGGCTGAGGTGTTCTGGTTTGTTTAAAACTTTATTTCTGTGCAAGGGAAAAAGCAATGAAACCTCCTGATCGTATGTTTATGTCTATCCGTAAAATGAGAGATTTTATGACTTCAAAGATTCTAAATAAAGCTTGGTTATGTAAGTAGTTCTGCATTTTATTTTTATGGTTTTTCATTTTAAGTCACTGTTAAAATCTATTACATGAGATGTCTTTGTTTGCTGTTCCAAGTAGGGCTTGTGATTGCTCTTCTGAGGGTGAAAGAGCAGTGGTCACTGTAGGAGGGGTGGAAGATGTGGTGACAGCGAGTGAAAGCTCTGTGTCCAGGTACCAGGATTGCCATCCTTTGCCCTCCCATCAGAAAGCTGCAGGCACCCATCTCCGTGGTCTTCCTTGTTAAGTGGTTGTTAATCAGGGGAACTCCAACAAAAGGGTCAGTTGAGAGACCAAGGATCTGGTATGCAAGCAACAAAACCAGGGGATGGAGTGTTCATTGTTGTGTCAGGAGGAATCCAACGCAAAGGATGATTGCAGGAGAAGCGTCGATATCGTAGGCATCTCACAACCCTTCAGAGGTGCCACTAACCATCATTTCAACTCATATATGCTGGTGGGAAAGGTTCTCCTGCCTTGGTTTGAGGACTCATCTGTCAGAACCTTTTCTTTTAGAAGGGCTATGTGTTTTTCACAGTCCTTTCATTAGTTTCTTTACCTGGAGAAACAGGGAATAACTTTGCAGGGACACCATCAAGCACATCCTTGACATCACCAGCTGTTTGCATTTCTTGAGTAACTGCAAAGAAAAGGGCAGGCTACATCTAGGTTCAGACTTCTTCCATAGGCTGGGATCGAGATGCTCTATGTTTCTATGTCCTCTCCACCACGTGAGCTTGCCAGGGAACAAAGTCTGTCCAGGCATGACCCCTGCTGCAAGGATCCCAAACACTGAGCTTCAGAACCATGGCAGTGGAGGCTGGGCTGGTGTGGACAGCAGCCTGGAGGGATGAGGGGACTCTGTCACGTTATCCTGCTGCATAAGGAATCAGTGTAATGCTTCTAAATTCCCTATAATTAATCAAGTGGCGATTACCACCCTGGAAGTATGACACATATAGAGCCTGTTGAGGTAGTATGATTATGCCGAGATAGAGCAGTTAATGTACCTTTGCCTGAAAGGACTGGAATGAATTAATTTAACGTTACACATGTATAAAACATTAGTTTTTACACTTGTGCTGAGCATTGATCTATAATTCCATTATCATCTTTCTCCACGGTTTCGTACTTCTGTGTCCATAATTTACCTGTATTTACATTCCAGTTAAACACTGTCACAGTCATTGTTTTTCATCTTAGCACCAATGGACGTTTTGTTCTCTAACGCACTTGTGATAGCTGGACCTTTTAGGATGCAACAAATCGGAGAGATCCATGTTCTGCAGCATCCCAAATGGAAAAGAAACAAGGATCGCCTTGACTTTGCCTTCAGCCTCGACCAAGTGGGCTCCAAGGTCTCTGCAGCTTACGCAAGTCTGGTGAGGTTGCAGCAGAGATTATTCCCAGTTCCTGCAGAAGAAGGGAAATGCACAGTGGCAGCATAAACGCCTCTTCATTCCCTGCTGTTGGTGCTGTGCCTTTGTAACTGCTTGGGTAAAATTAAAGTTTACATCCTAATCAAACTAACTGTACCAATTAAAGCCACATTTACATGGGGTTATGTGGCTGTGGTTTCCATCTGGGATGCCCTGGGGAGGATGCAGACCTGCTGAGCTCAGCTTTATGGTTTGTGTTGGAAGGGACATTAAAGCTCACCCAGTACAAACCCTTGCCATGGGCAGGGACCCCTTCCACTGGAGGAGCTTGCTCCAAGCCCCTGTGTCCAACCTGGCCTTCAACACTGCCAGGGATGGGGCAGCCACAGCTTCTCTGGGCCTCAGTTTTTCCAGTGTTATTAACAAATAAGAGGTTTTCCCACCAACACTGANATCACCCTGTGCCAGCGCCTCAGGGAACAGCTTCTGCCTAAGAGCTCAGCTCAGTCTCCCCTTGGGCAGGTTCAAGCCATTCCCCTTGGCCTGGCCCTACAGGCCCTTGTCCAAAACCCCTCTCTAGGTTTCCTGTAGCCCCTTTAGATGTTGGAAGATTGTTATACAGTTTCCCCTGAGCCTTTTCTTTCTTAACCCTTTGATATGCAGGTATCAAGGGCCATCTGTTAAGTATGAACCCAAGTGTAGAAGATAGGTTTCTCTGGGAGCTCATTTGCTGCAGGTTCTTGTTTATTTGTATGTAGCAGAAAAGGAGCTGCAAATAAATTTCCCTCAATAGCAACATACCCTTCCCTTTTTTACAGACATGTTTTTGTGTCATCCCCCCCCCCAGCAGTGATGCTGCTTAGCAAAGGCCTCTGCTAGCACTTGCCTTTGGAGATGGGGTGGATTTGTGCATTGGAGATGGTGTTTTGTGACAGTCACGGCAAAAATCCCTTCTCAACAGGGATGTTGTTTCCTCCAGGCTGTGTTTGGGCTTGAAGACCCCCCCCCCTCAGTTACAGGAGTTGTCAGCAGTCCCTGCCCTGGTTTCTCTGCAGGATTCCTTCNGGCAAAAATCCCTTCTCAACAGGGATGTTGTTTCCTCCAGGCTGTGTTTGGGCTTGAAGACCCCCCCCCTCAGTTACAGGAGTTGTCAGCAGTCCCTGCCCTGGTTTCTCTGCAGGATTCCTTCTTGCAGGTATTCCTCCTGGAAAGCAGCGTTAGCCAGGGAGCAGTGCACGTGGGATCATGCCTGACACAGACAGGTTTATTTCTTGGGTGTTTTACTGCTTCTGCCAGAGAAGCAGGGATTGGTGCAGAGCTCCAGATGCTCACGGTACACTCTTAACTTGCTGCATTGGGGGAAGCAGGTAACACTGGACAAATTACCATGTGGGCAAACACTAGAATCCTGCTGGTTTTGAAAGCAGGAAGACGGGTAGCAAGTGGGGAAGGTTTCTGTCTACATTGGTGTCACCCTGTGCAGGGTAGGCCTGTGGTTGAGCTGTTGTTGACTGTGTTGTTTAACCCTCTCTGCAATGGATTTTCCCCTCACAGATTGCACATGCAGGTGCACGTACATCACCCCTGGTCTTTGGGTGATTCCTGGGTTTCAGTGGTGTCTCAGCAGCTGGTCCTCATCTTCTCCATGGCTGGAGTCCACCCTGCCAGAGGTTTGAGATTCACTTTGCCTTGCAGAAACAGGACTGAGACCCTTTTCAAGGCCAGGTTGGACACAGGGGCTTGGAGCAAGCTGCTCTGGTGGAAGGTGTCCCTGCCCGTGGCAGGGTTTGGAGCTTTAAGGACCCTTTCAACACAAGCCAGACTCTGGTTCTATGGTCTGGCACATCCTCACCACACTACTACACCAGCCAGGGACAGCTGCACAGGCCCCATCCCCAGCAGCTGCACCAGCTCCAAGCGTTGTGCTCCCAGAGCTTTTTCTGCTGAAATGGCACTAGATGGAGCAATTGACAAAATATTCTGCTCCTGCTGCCTTCAGCCTGGGCCAGAGCGGCTGCCCCAAGGGATGCTCCAGGGATGCTCCAGGAAAACCTTTTTTCCTCTGCAAATAGGTGAGTGCTGCAAAAGGGAGACACTTGAGTACCACCACAGTGAGAGATTCCTGGGAAATGAAGTCCCAGCCCTGCTGGTAACTGCTCTTCATCCCTGGCAAGAGCAGGGCTAAGCAGCCTCTCCATGGGGACACAATGGGGTGCCAGGGGCCACTTTGGGGCCCTGCAGACCCCAAACAGATGTGCCCAACACGCAGCCCCTGTGCCCAGCTCATCCCTGCAGCAAATACACCTGCCTGTGCTGTCGAGACACTCATCTCTTCTAAGGGCATTAGATTCTGCTGATGGTCACTGAGCTGACACCATCCAAGCTGCTGATGGGGCAGTTCCTGGGTGATAAACCCATAGGTGCTGATTTTCTCTGTCAGCTGCATGGGCCAGCCTGGGGGAGGAAAGTGAAGGCAGAAGTTAATGTTTCATACCCTGTGCTTCAATGTGAACGTGAGAAAGCTGCTGGTCATTGGTTTTGCCTCTTCCCCAGCGTTCAGCCTTAAGAGGCTCATTCCAGCACCCATTGCCACTGCTTGTGGGCAGGAGCAGGTGTCAAAGGAGCAAAGCCAAGGCACATCCCTGCTGCCTGGGAACAGTTCATTAATGTAATTAACCATGGAGTTGTGTCCACAATTGTGTGGGGTTCTCTGTGCACATCACATGGGGCTTTGAACATGGCCATAGCCTGTTTCAGGGGCTGATGGAGATTTCTTGCCCTGCTCTCTCTGTGCCTGCATCCCCCTGGGTATCCCAGCTCTGTTCCTGCAGTGCCAGGAGGGAGCAGGGGCCTCCCCTGCACTGCGGGCTGAGGACAGCTGATATTTACAGCACAAGGAAGGAGTTAGCCTTTAACGCAAGCTCACTGCAGCGTTTAAAGTAGCCTCAACAGCATTAACAAATGACTGCAAGCATTTCACCCCCTTCTCTGCGCTATATGGTCTCAAGCTGATGCCAAGGCATCGTCTGCATCCCTGCCACAGGATGCATGGAGCCTGCTTTGCTCTTTCTCTTCACATCCAGAGGCCCACTGCCCCTCGCAGGAGACCCGGGATGTTTGTACCCATAGAGGCAGGCAACTGAGCACAAGGCAGCCTTTTGTTGGGGCCTCCGGCTCGCAGGGACCACGCGTTTATCCACGGATCAGGCATTTTCATTTCTCACATATCTTACAGCTGATGTCAGGGCAGCCATGGGGGCTGCTCTGCTCCAGGGGGGCACAGAGGGGCTGCATCTCCATGTGTTCCCCCCCCCCCCCCCCCCCCTCGGCCGTACTTTCCCCCCCCCACCGGC
>NDXB01011729.1:31470-53140 GCA_002631895.1 Agapornis roseicollis
GTCCCCCCCCCCCCCCAATGTCTGGGTATTGCCTCCCAGCCCTGGTGTCCCCAGGGAGGCAGCTCTCCCGTGCCTTGGCAGTGTGCAGGCAGTGGGAGGAACAATCTGGGATCATCTGGTTTTGGGTAAGGAGGAGGCAAGCTGCCGGCTGCTTCTTTTGTGTGTTGTGTCTGGCGTGGGTACAGACACCAAAGGCAGTGGCTGGGGTGAGCAGGGTCTCACATGGATCTGGCTGGGTCCTGTGGGGCACAGAGGGGAGCTGTGGGCTCCGCTTCCCTGGGGCTCCATGCTCCAGCACAGCCCCTGCACCATCATACACTTGTGTTTGCACAGGGGCTTCAGAACCAACTTCTGATGCCGAGCTGGCCATGGGTGAGGTGTCTGGGTATGGGGCATGAATCTCAGACTGATTTGGGTTGGAAGGGACCTTAAAGCTCATCCAGCTCCAACCCCTGCCACGGGCAGGGACCCCTTCCACTGGAGCAGCTTGCTCCAAGCCCCTGTGTCCAATCTGGCCTTGAGTGTTTCCAGGCTTCCAGGGTCCCCTTCTCCCCAGGATGGGCTTTGAGTGGTGCTGGCTGTTGTTCCTCCAGCATTTCCCCTTTCCCATCCCTGTTCTGCCACCAAAGCACTCGATGTTCAGCATTGCAGTCCCGCATTCCCTGGGGACACCTGATGGGCTCACATGCATGTGGGTCAGGGAACAATGTCTGGGTGGCAGAGGACTTTCTCTGAAGGATATCAGTAAATCAGTGGGGGGAAAAAGCAGATGGGATGGAAATCACCTGATGTAGATACTGAGGGCTACACAGAGCAACATTGGTGGTTCTCCATGACCATGGAGGTGCTTTGGATGAGATCGTCAGAGTCCCTGCTCCCCTCCTGCAGTAAAAGCAAGGGATGCACTAGAAATGGCCATAAGGAGAGTGGAAAAATCACATTGAGCTAAGTTTCTCATCATTCTTTCCCTTTATAGCTAATCAGCTCCTAGTTGGTGAGCCCATAAAGATCATCAGATTAATTCCTTTCCTTGCTGTGACTTAATTGTCCCCCTTTGCGTTGCACAGCGCTCGCATGGGGTGCATTTTTGTTTGCCTATATTTAGTTTGATCTCCAGCATGATACTGACAATATAAATCAAGGCTGGCTCTTGGGTTCTTTGTGGCACTGGGATCCTGTTGGCTTTGTGCAATCTGGTACTCCCCTGGTGTGATGCCAGGCACTGGGAGATGCTGCGGTCCACATGAGCAGGGGAGCTGCTCAAGGGGGGTAGCTATCCCATGGGATCTGTTCCTCCCTGGGGAGATGGTTTGAGGGGAAAAGAGGAAATCTGAAGCAAAGGAATGAAAATAAACATTGTGGGATGTGGTGAACCAGCCCGGGCTGAAGCGATGGGAACACGAGGAAAGGGGGATGTGGAGGGAGGCAAAGGGAAGGCAGCAAAGTCTGCACTTTCTCACTGCAGAGAGTGCCCCCAAAATAACTTGTCCCATCCCAAAACTGCTCTGTGGTGAGCTGGATATCCCAAGGGATCCCACAGGCAGGAGGAGGCAGACGCTTCCCAGAGCCATCCTGATCCATAGGACCAAATCTCCCACATGTGTTATATTGAAGCCAGAAAGTTCTGCTCCCTCTGGGAAGCAGCGAGTCAGTGACATTCCTGTGGTTCCAGGGCTGTTGTTGGGGAAAAACCTCAGTGCAAACTGTCACAACCTGGTATTGAGGCTCCTTTTGTTCGTTGCAGTGGTGCAATGGGTGCCCAAATCGGGGTTGGAGCCTGAGCAGGGGGTCACCAATCTGGAGAAGTACCTTAACAATGACTCATTTAATGTTGTGCAGGTGTGTGCAGTCACCATGGGCCGAGGGCTGGCCTTCCCTATCCATCAGAGCATCCCCCCTACCCTGATGCTNTGTCACAACCTGGTATTGAGGCTCCTTTTGTTAGTTGCAGTGGTGCAATGGGTGCTCATGCTGGGTGCTCAGCACCCAGCAGCCCAAATCGGGGTTGGAGCCTGAGCAGGGGGTCACCAATCTGGAGAAGTACCTTAACAATGACTCATTTAATGTTGTGCAGGTGTGTGCAGTCACCATGGGCCGAGGGCTGGCCTTCCCTATCCATCAGAGCATCCCCCCTACCCTGATGCTGTTAGGGGTCTGTCTGTTCATCGGAGCATCCCTGTTGCCTCGCACCAGGAGAGCACCTCAGTGCTGGGGACAGGCACAGGAGCAAACACAGGTAAAGATTTAACTCGAGTTTATTTCTACATAAAGAAAGTAACTGCATTTTGGGGTAGAGTTATACAAAAAAGGTGGACAGAGAATGGAGATAGTGAACACTTCTGACTGAAAACATGAGGAGAAGGAAGAAAACAGAGCAGATGGCAGATTTCCATGGAAAAAAAAAGAGGGCAGGGGCTGTCCTCTGCTCCCTGCAAGGCAGTGTTGGCAGTGTGAGGACAGGGGCTCTCACAATGGCTTTGCAAAACAAGAGGAGGAGAAAAGGCAGCTTGAGAGACTCCATCACGATGTGAACTGATGTGCAAGCAACCATGCAGTCCAGGATTGACTTCTGCTTAGTAACAAAACCCAGCAATTCGCTAACAAGGGAGATGTGCTTTCAGTGATGGCAGGTGGAGCTGCGTTTATGGTGGTGGTGGAGCTGGGTTTATGCTGGTGTACTGGTGATGGCGTCCAGGTCTGCCACAGCCGATGGAGAGCATCCACTGGGTCCTGAAGCAGCACAGCCTCATGAAATGGCATTTTCCGATACACAGAGACTTAATGACAGTACAATGATGTCTGGAAAAGTGGAGCCTGATCCCTCCTGTCCCTCCTTTGTGAGGAGGGATTGAAGAACGAAAACCCCTGCCCTATGTATGATTAGAGGTGATGCTGGACTGACACTGTGGTGGAGGAGGCCCTGGTACCAGCCAACTCCAGCAGCTAAATCACAGCACAGCTTTACATGGGAGTAATTTGGGTGTCTGCAAGCTTAGCACAAGGGAACCAGAGCAGATATTTGCCCAAATGGCATCTGCCAGCAAAGTCATGCCACAAAACTCTTGGACAACATTAACACATCTGGGACAGGAATCTGTTGTGATCTAGTGCCGTGCCTGAGATACCCTGATCAGCTCCGCTGTGCCGGAGCATCGCGTGTGCCGATGCACGGTGCATGTCAATGGGCTTTGCTTCCCTGTTAGCTCCAACTTAATTAGGAAAAAGAAGAGCCATATGGTAATTCCAAACACAGGCAAAACAATGTCTGCGTGTTTGGGTCTGGTCTGCTCAAATGTTTTCCTAGAGCATTAATTCTTAATTCTTACATCAGACCCACATAAGCAAACATAAATAGGATTTTATACTTTACATAATCCACCCAGCTTGTGTTTGTTGTTACATATACTGAATAATCACTGCCTGCCACTGCGTACAGAAGAGCTAATAATAAATATTAGGACACAAACTTACAAGTTAAATGAGATGCGGTTAAGTAGTCGATTAAAGGGACAACCATAATCAAAGGTTACAAAAGACTAAGTACTGCTCTTCTAATGTGCTTTTCTCCTTCATTTAGGTCGCTCACCTGCCAAATATATACAGGGAGGAGCGCGCAGGAGAGCTTGGAGTCATTTGTGGCAATGTGCATAGATTAGGGTGTGTAAGCTGGCTTAATGAGGAGAATTAGACACAGGGAGCGCAGGCAGATAACTGACAGGGTTCATGGCCCTGTACCTGCTGCATTGCCCTGGCCGCCCGGCGAGCAGCGGGGCTGTGACAAGAAGGAGCCGTTCGATCCCTGTCCCGGCTTCTTCTCCCTGCCGGGTCACACAGAGAGGGACGGGCTCTGCTCGCTGTGGGCACGCAGGAGGGCGGCGATGTCCGCATGGGCAGCGCGCTGGGCCAGGGACAGCGCTGAGTTACCGCTCTGCGGGGAGGGAGCAGGACATTAACACCCAAACCCTGCGTCTCACCCCGACACCCCTCAGTCACCTCCACCTCTTCATTACAAAGAGAGGCTCTTTACAACCCGCCCCTGCCACGGGCAGAGACACCTTCTGCTAAAGCAGCTTGCTCCAAGCCCCATCCAACCTGGCCTTGAACATCCTCAAGGTGTTTTGAGGCTTAACCTCAAGCGCACAAAACACATCCCAGCCGTGCTTTCTCCTGGTCCCTGTGCTGCCCCACGTGTCTTAGAACAAACAGCAGCTTAATTAGCAATTAATTGCATCACCATAAATGCAGCATTGTGCCCATGCAGGTTTCCACCGGCTGGCTATGCTGCTCCCAAGACCAGCATCCCATCCTATGTATCCGCCTAGGTGAGGATCTGTTCTCAGCTCTTAGGGGACAGTTAGCTGCTGCTAATGTTTTGGAGGTGAAGCTCTGCTAATTGCACGTATCCAGGATTTCACCTGTTTCTTTAGGTTTATGCTGTATTGGGCTCTTCCCCCCCCCAGTGCTTCTGCCCAGGCTTTGGCTGGGATGCAGGATGCTGCTGCAGCCACCCCATCACTCCACAGCAAGCACCAATACCAGGGTACTCCCCTAAAAGCACTCCCCTGATTAGAAGGTGGACTAAAGCTGTACTTCTTCCCTTAAAAACAACCACTCGGGGATTCCTGCCTGCAAGTTCTTATCCTGCATGAGCTTTCCCTGCCTGGTTTAGATGAGGTTGTGTATGGGGCTGAGCCTCACCTTGTCTGTCAATGAGACCTGGCAGCCGGGCTGGGCCAAGAGGAGCCTGACGATGTCAGTGTTGCCCTGCCGACAGGCCACCATCAGGGCTGTCGTCCCCTCCTCGTCCTGCAGGTTGACATCAGCCTGGCAGGACAGCAGGGCTCGCACCATGTCGTCCCGCTCGTGGCTCACCCCCAGCATCAGGGCGGTCTGGCCTCCCTGCAGCCACACAAGGAAAGGATGAACACCCCAGACCCACCGGCCTGCTGCAGTCCTGCTCAATCAGCTATATATAGTAATCACCATCATCATCATCATCATCATAGAGTCCCAGACTGGTTTGGGTTGGAAGGGACCTTAAAGCCCATCCAGCTCCAACCCCTGCTACAGGCAGGGACCCCTTCCACTGGAGCAGCTTGCTCCAAGCCCCTGTGTCCAACCTGGCCTTGAGCACTGCCAGGGATGGGGCAGCCACAGCTTCTCTGGGCCATCACCCTGGGCCAGCGCCTCAGCACCCTCACAGGGAACAGCTTCTGCCTCAGAGCTCAGCTCAGTCTCCCCTTGGGCAGGTTCAAGCCATTGCCCTTGGCCTGGCCCTACAGGCCCTTGCCCAAAGCCTCTCTCCAGGTTTCTTGTAGGCCCCTCTTAGGTGTGGAAGACCATTATAAGGTATCCCCTTAAGGAGCCTCCTCTTCTCCAGGGTGAACACCTGTAGTATATTATATATACTACATATATAATGATTAATCTTATAATTGCTTGTTAATATTAAATAACACTGGGGATCTTCAGCAAGTATGGCAAGAGATACCTGCTCACTTGCACCATTACCATGTGGAGGGTTTTTGCAGCACCATGGCCAAACATCCTGGCTCCCACAGCCCCCAAATGTGGGTGCCCCAACCCTCCTGTGCAGTCTAACTTGGGTCTAGACCAACTTTTACAGCTGTTTGCTAGAGGAGCTGGGTGAGGTCCTTTTCATCTCCGAGACCAAACTGTGAGTGATGAAATGAGAGCTCACCAGCAAACCTGGGGGTCTTGTACACAGGGTCCCTCATGCACCACTTCCCTGCATGGCCTCTGATTTCTTAGGTCAGAAAAGATGTTTTCCCAAACTTTCTGCCTTCCTTTAGACTCTTTAGACCCAGCCCTCACGTCCCCTCGCAGGGAGCTGCTGGTTGGTGGCCATGCTGCAATTCAGCTGAGGTTGCTTTTGTAACTTGTGGGAAGCAGCAACTCCAACCCAATGTCTACTGCTGAGCCTCAGCCTGATGCTGCACACTCAGTGTGAGGAACAGGAATTACATCCCACCACCATCCCCCCCCCGCCAAGATCTCTATGGGGACGTGATGCTGCCGCAGCCTGAATTGGCATCGCGCAGCGATGGCTGCAATACAAGAGGCTGCGAGCTCAGCAGGAGTCACTCTGTGGATGCTTTTACCCGCTGCAGGCTGGCTGCCCTCTACCCACGGCACAATCCCATGCTTGGAGCTCAAGGGAAGCAGCCCCATGGGCACGCACCTGGGCCGCTCTCAGGTTGACATCTCCCTCCTTCAGCAGCCTCATCACCACCTCCATGTCCTCGCCCGTCTCAGCAGCCGCCAGCGGGGTGAGCATCACCGCAGTGTAGCCAGCACGGTTCTGTAGGTCCAGGCGGCACACGCCTGGGGGATGCCCCATGGAGGGGAAGGATCCAGCCCCATGATGAACGGAGGGAAGGGGAGCAAAGGGAGACACAAGTTTGTGGCATCTTATATTCCCAGAACCAGGAGTTTCCCTAATCACCCAGGATTGAGGTTTATCTGTGTTAAGCATCCAGTCTTTGGAGCACAGCACTGAACGGCTCTTGGTGTTACGCATTGCCATGGTTAATTACAATTGCTGGGGTCAACTCAATTAACTTGGAAGACCATAACCAAAAGGACAAAGGAGGAGGGATAACCACAGCCTTGGGCACATGCTGTGGGCTGTTTGCTTCAGCTCTTGTAGGAAGAGAGCAGCAGAAAGGTGACCATCACCCCGCAGGCGGTTTGAACCCATCCTGGCCCCCTTTCACTCACTTTTCACCTCAAAGAGCCTGTTTCCAGCTCACCACGAGGGACGAGCTGTGTCTAACGGGTGAGGGCTCGGGTCCAGCCCTGTCCTGGGACCCGGCCACTGCTGGCACTCAGCAGCAGGAGGGGACAAATGGGCACAGCTCCCCGCATGGCTGCAGCAACAATCAGGTTATAGAGCTGAATGGAAATCTGCCATTTCCCGAACATTTAACAGATTGTCTGGCCCATGAGAAAGGGTCAAAGTGCCTCCTTTCTCACGCACATTTCCCCCATGCAAGCTCAGCTGAGACGTTCTTTCTCTTTGCAACAAGAGCTGGAAGTTCAATGGGTTAACATGGAGTTTTCCTGTGGCGCTGAGGGTTTGTTACACTCTCAGGGGTCTGATCCTCCTGCTCCATGATGTGGCATTTACTACTGCAAGAAGCTGCGGAGCCACCGCATTCCCCTTGGCCACAAAGACCCTGAACCATCCCCAGAGTCAGACTGCAAAGCCCACATATATCAAGACCCTGAGGGCACCAATGAGCTTTAATGTCCCTGAAGAGCTCCAGCTGAGACCCGCACCCATGGCTGATCTCCAGATCAGCCTCATCTGCCTGGTGGACCTCATCCCTGTGCTTGTATCTTGAATGGACCTCATCCCTACACTTGTCCCTTGGGTGGACCATGGACTTACATTTGTCTCCTGAATGGACATTGGCACCATGCTTCTCTACTGGATGACTTCCTTGCAAACAGGTTGTAGTTGGTCCCCAGCCTCACCCCTGTCCCATCTCCTTTTGCTCCCAGAAGGACCCTGGACCTTATTCACTGCTTGCCATGTCTGGGACTGTTGATGGACCTGGCTCTGCACACTGTGGTCATCCCCTGCGAGACTGTGCCCGCTGGCACAACGTAAAGTAACTTCCATACCCACAAAAGCCGTGGCTGCTCCTACCTGTGTCCAACAGGAGCTCTGCTATGGGGAAGTTGGAGTGGGACACGCTGTAGTGAAGAGCCGTGTTGCCGTTCCTGTCGGCCAGGTTCACCACCATCTCCAGGAGCTGCGGGTTGATGGCTCCCAGTGCCTTGAGATAGGCTGCGAGCACCTCGGGGCTGGAGGACTTGTGGCTCGACACCCGGAACCACTCCTGGCTGATGGAGCTCAGGACGTGCCGCTGCAAACACCCAGGTTGCAGTGTTACACCTGGGGTACTCACCCTGAGCACCAGCCCCATCTCCTCGCCCTGCACGGCTTCATCCTCTGCTCTGCCATTGCCCAGCCAGGGTTTAGCTTGTGGGTTTGATTGCTGCTATAGCTTAAGGGGGAAAGGAATTTCCTGTGGTAACTACAATGAGTAAGCACAGAAAGCATCCATCTTCTTTTCTTTTCCCCCTTTTTCCTTTCTTTTTGGCTATTCTAAAGCTGACTCACAGGTTGTTTCATCCCCCGCTCCTCACAAAGCTGTCCAGGCATGGCAAGGCACAGTCTGCAAAGTGCCACTGGAATTATCTTATCCATTAAATGTAGGAGCTGCATCTGAAATGGGATTGAAAAATATCCATACCAGATGCTTGTCACTTGTGGTGCTGATTTCGGAGAGGTGCTTGCTGAGCAGCTGGCAGTCGGCAAGGAAAGCTTCAGAGGGTTTGCACCTACAGGGAAAATACTTTGGTAAATCCATCACGGGACAGAACTTGCAGGAGGTATGGAAGCAGGAAGGAGAACATGCAGTTTAGAACAGAGTGTGTTCAACTCTTCTGTAAGTGCTTAACTTTATGGACGCAAGTTGTCCCATTGACTCGATGCAGATGTCAGGTACAAAGTTAAGCACTTAAACAAGTGTTTAAGTCCAGAGCCTCAGATCTGTTTAAGTCCAGAGCCTCAGATCTGTATGGTCAACTTCATTGCAAGTTCAAGTGGAAAAAACCCCTTATTCCTGAATCTGCAAAGAACTTTACTGTGAAGCTTTAACATGAGAGGGGAGAAATGAGCTAATTCTCACCAAACATGACTCACCCCGTGTTTCCCACAGTGATGCCTGGTGCCTGAATCAGTCCCCATTAGATTCTGTAGTAACTCAAAAAACATTTAGCTCTTTAAAGCTTCTTCCCATGTCTACAGGTCAGCAGCTGCCTTTCCACCGAGCAGATGCAGCCCTGACCCTAGCCTATAGGAGCGACTGACTGCAGTGCTGTGCATCCTATGGCTGCAGGACCATGATGGAGAGCACAATCACTGTCTGGTTTTGATTACCTGCCATCCTTGTGCTCAGTGCAAGGTGCTGCTTCTGCCAGTGGCTCCTGCAGGTCATGGTCCTCACATCTCTGTTGTGAGGAGGTCCTGGATGAAGCCCCTTTGGTTTCACCTTCAGCTTTCTCTGGCGTGGGTTCCAAGTCCTCATCTCTTCTCTCTGTCTCACTCTCCATGTCGCATTCCGATGGGCTGTCTTCACAACTCGTGTCTTCGCTTGAAGTCGTTTCATAGCTATTTGAGGACAACCACATGTTATTCACTCCTTCCCCATCCGCAACCACAGGGCCTCACCAAGACTCATGGAAGACACCCACTGACTCCAATGGGCCTTGGATGAAGCCCGAAGTGATGCACAAGTTAGAGGATTAGAGCCACAGCCAAACTTGGGGTTAGTCTTTTATTGCCTTCTTAAGCCAGCAGGAGTGTGATAGAAGCAGTTAATCAGCAGCAGGCAAGGTTACTTCAGGAACTATTCAGTTGGCTCAAAGGGATGTCCATTGCACAAGCTCCAGCATGGCCAGGCAAGGGCTGTGTGCCTTCTCCTTGCTGGGAGCTGCCAGCACGCTGATGGGAAGCCATAGGAAACACGGACTGCTGGTCAAAACCTGTGCTTGCAGCTCCAGCACAGACTTCAGTCCTCCGTTTGAGCAGCCCCAATACAGAGACCTCTCTTCTGGTTGTCCAAATGTGTTCCACAATAACATCTTCCGTGAGACCCAATATCCCACTCCAAGGGATCCCGAATTGGATGAGATTTCTCTGCTCGCTGCAAGCTGTACCAGTTTCAGTGACTTTTGGAAGAAGCTCTACACAACGTGAGCAATACCTGATGAACCCAAGGGCAGTAGCCACTGAGCCAGGAAGTCAAAGAAGTGTATGTCAGCAGGAACCAGCATCCAAATGTGCACATGCAGCTGTTTGCACAGTGAAGGGACAGTGAAATTTGTCCTGCCCTCTTCATGCGTGCTCCTCAGTACATGTGCCAATGCTGCTCTGAGAGATGTACCTACAGCACACGCTGTTGTGGATAGTCAGCACAAAGGGCAAAGAGTGTTAGGTACTGGATACACAGGGAACTGGGTGTTGGAGCACAACCTAAGATACAGGTCTCCTTCACCCCGAGGTAATTCCTTCTTTACTGGAATAGTCTTTTCTAGGCCCCTGAACCAAGCTGTGTTGGCTGTCACTGGAGCATGGAGGCAGGTTAGTGGCAGCATGCCCACCCAGGCAATGCTGACCTCCTCCAAAACCCACCATAGGCAGTGGGAAACTTCCCATGGACCCAGCTGGGTTTTGGATGAGGCCCCTAAAGATGGGTGTGCAGAGAGTGTCAGTCCCCAGGTCTGACACTCGCTGCTCTGAAAACACCAACACCCTTTCTACAGGGTTACTTACAGGTTATCAGTGCTGGATTAAAGAAGGGAGAAAAGAGGCTCCATTTCAAATGGCCTTTTTAATCAAGAGGTTTGGAGGGGAAAAGAGGGGAAGAGAAGAATGACTTCTTCAGCGATACAGAGGACATTCCATGTCAAAAGGCAGTTTTAGCTTCTGGGCGGATGCTTACCCACCATTTACCCCAACAAACTGAAGATTCTTTTTGGTCCCATTGCCTCCCGCATGGAAACCATAACCTTTCTTTTTCATGATGGATTTAAGACTTGTGGTTGGAGAAGTTTCTAGCAAAATACAAAATATTCATAGATTAATTAAGCAGATGTGCCATAATTATCAGTAATTATTCCCAACCTCTAGCGACAAACTACAAGTCATAACCATAAGCATCTTACCTCATGCTATGAGATTCCTCCTGTGTCTTGCAAAACTATGGATGCACCTGGCCACAACCTGAACCTGCCCTCCCACCTTTTAAATAGGGGTCTGAAACAATTCCAAGTGCCAGGGAATATGAAGGAAGTGACTGGGAATTATGTATGTATCCTATGAATATAAGTAGTTTTTACTTGTGTGATAATGTTTACTTTTTTATGTTTTCCCATATACTAATGTATGGGAAATCTCCTATATACATCTCCTATAACACTACATGGATGAGTCTTTCCATCAGACTTTGAATAGTCTCACTATATATTGCTTATAAGTAACAGGTCACATCTATCTTCAAGGCCCTCCACACCCAGCAATGAACAGGCAGCCTTTGGTTTTGGATTCTCATCATCATATAAGCTAAAATTACTTCGGATGAATGGGAGTGGGTCTTTTCCCAGCTCATGTAGCTTGGATTGGTTTTGGTTCTGGTGAAGTCAATGTTGATTTATCCCAGATGAGCAGGAGTACCACAGTCTTACAAATCTAATCCAATTAAGAATGGTTATTGGATGGAAATGGCCACAAGAATGGCCCCTTTTGGAAGCTGATCCTGTGTGTAACTGAGCCACAGCCTTACCAGCTCCCACATTGTTTTGTTTGCTTATTTCAAGATCACATAGCTTATGATGTGCAGAGATTTCCCTTTCTCATGCATATTTTGGAGAGGCTGCTTCTGATCAGACCGTTATTAATTATACCACAGCATCACCCCCGCTCAACACTTGAATAAATAGGAAGAGATCTGGCCTGTACACATGGATATCTATGCCAGTATTATTTACCCAACTGTTGATAGTGTGTGTTCGAATTCTCCTTGTCCGCAGGCCCTCGCGTAGAGTAGGCAGACAGCAACGAGTTTAGGGAATTAACCAACTGGTTCTGGATGGAGCTGAGCTTGGATGCTGGCTGCTTAATAGCGCTCGCCAGCTCGGGGTAGCCATGCTCCAAACACAGCCACTGCTCCTGCAACAGCTCCTGGATCTTTTTTACATATTGGCCAATGGGGTCAACAACAGGGAGATCCTCGTGGTCCGGGGAATCTTCCTCTTCCAGCCCATCCTGAGGTTTATCTTCTCCGAAGCCACCTGCCTTTGAGCCCATTCTTGCTCCTCGATAGCTTTCTGCAGCCCCGGCATGAGCAGAGGGACTCTGGGTATCATAGTTATTCCTGTGGTTCTGATTGTCATCACCGAGGTGCTCATCAATCTGCAGCGGGGTGAAGCACGGCGCATGAGGTCCAGCCTCGATGTTGGCTTCACCACAATGTCCTTCTCCACTGACACTGATGTGAGCATCTGCCAGTCCCTGATCTCTCCAAGCACCCAGCTCCATCGCCTGCGCGTTCATGTTGTCTGCTCTGTGGGCACTGCATCCTATGGATCTGGTGGAGACTGGGATATTGACATTGATGCCTTTATCATGGGCTTGCTTGGCCACAGTTACCTGCGAGAGGTCGGTGTTCACCGCAGCATCCAAGCACTGCAGAGCCCCACCGCTCCACCTGGACGGTGGCTCGGCCTCTGTGGTGTGTTTGCAGCTCAGCTTCTCCTCCAGCTGAGCTTTGGAGCTGGTCAGTAACTGAATGCTCTTCTCCTTCTCCTTGATCTCATGATCCTGCTGCAGCAGCACTGCCCTGACCTGCTCGAGCTCTTCTTTCTTCTTGCCCAGCTGTTCCTCCAGAGCAGCAATCTGCTGCTTCAGTGCAGCGACCCCGCCGGCATCCCCAGCATCACAACGCTGAGGACCACGGCTCTCCTTGCTCTCTCCAGACAAAACACTTCCCTCCTCAGCCTTCTTCAGCACATTCAGAGCGATTTCACTCATGCTCAACTCCCCAGAGTTCGTGTTCTCCTCTGCGAGCTGGAGGGCAGCAGGTGATGCTGCTTCACCCCCAGCCAAGGCAGAGCGACCGCTGGCATCGGCAGCATCACCCTCCTCACCTCCACTCTCCATCACCACCTGCAGCTGCGGTGATGCCGCAGGATGCTGCCACGGGGGCTGCATCTGCACCAGCCCCGGGCTGCCTCCACCGGGCTGCCCCAAGGAGACATCCCGCTCCAAGCTCATTCCCAGCGGGAGATTTAACCCGGTGCTGTCAGAGCCAGGTGAACGCGGTGTGCTGTGAATCGCACCTTCGGAGCCACTTTGCTCAAGGCAGTGCTGGAGAGGTGGCCGGAGGGGTGAGGGCAGCCTGGGCTCCCCTGGCTGGCTGGGCAGCAGTGCAGTGGGCATGCTGGAGGCTCGCAGGAGCTGCGGCCGGCTCTGGAGCTCGCCCTCCTGCATCCCCATCTCCGCCTGCCGCCGCGTCTCTGCCAGAAGGGCTTTCCTCCGGTAACTTGGCTCGTCGGGTGCAGGCAGGGCTCCCTCAGCGGGCAGGAGGGGATGGAGGGTTTCCTCTGCCCCCAGCGATGCCTTTCGCTGCGGGAAGGAGGCGGCGGTCCAGCTCTTGCTGGGGGCAGACGCGCATCCCCGGGAGCCGTTCTCAGGCAGGCTGAAGTTTCGGGGCAGGGTGCTGAATTTCGGCTGCTTGGCTTTGCGGTGGATGTGGACCCTCCTGATGGTGTTCCCTTTCTCGATGTCGTCCACGTACTTCAGGAAGTCCAGGTCCAAGTGAAAGCCGTACGGCGTCTCCACGGAGTAAGGGAGGCTGCGGGGCTGCTCCTTCTCCCCATCGGGTTTGGGTGCCTGGCTGGCTGCTGAAACAACCCAAAACCAGAGAGACGGTGAATTCTGACAGCAAAACCAGGAACTAAAAAGTAAGTGTTTAGAGTTTTATGGCTTTTTCATCTCTGTTTCAGGCTGGTGGAGGCTCAGGGTGAAGCTCAAACAGCACACTCAAAAGTATGATCCAGATTTCTAGAGGTGAACCAGGTAATTGTCACACTGAAGAAGCTGGAATGCTGCTGAAATCACAGCTCTAATTGGCAATTAAGCAAACAGCAGGATTTGCAGACAGAGCTACGTGTCTGTGTAAGGATAAAAAGCTGCCTGATGTATAATAAACCCAGCTCAAAAACACAAGGTGGAAAACAAGCTGTGACAAGTGCATCTTTCAAGGCTTTTTTTGGTTTGGGTTTCACTATCCTAAGTAGTGCACAGCAAGCAGGAAAATCATTGCGTGGCTTCATCTGCAAACACCAGGTCGCAAATTATGCCTTGGGATTGATGGCTAGAGCACCGGGCAGAGGCTGGACCCAGACAGCACCAGCCAGGGCTGCTTTAGAGAGCTGCATCCATGCGAAACACGTGCTTCCCAAGGTGACCGGCTGCACGGCACCCAGCACAGCTTTTAATTGAGGAAAATCACCATGGAATGCGTGACAGTTTGTCCATGCAACCACTGCAGGCAAGCACACGGCTCCAGCAGCACAGCTCCTGGCGTAACACAGCTTCATATCATCACATCCAGCCTGTATTAATTCACAGCCCCCAAATTTGGGAGTCTAAGTAGTTAAACCCCTGTATTATTGCTTGTTCTTTATGTGGCAAGTCTCTCAAATCAGTGGTTTGGGCTGGTCTGCACCTCTCAGTAAAGGAGCTGTGTGCCCTGTAAGGATGAGCTGCTCAACCAAGAGAAACCAGGTTTCATGGGCTTCTGTCTCCGTCCTGATGCAGCAGCTGCATGGGGACCAGGAGAATTTGGCAGGGTTTTGGTGCTGCTCTGCACAAAGCATCACTGAGATGCAGATCCCTTTCTGATGGGAAGCAGCACTCGAGAGTCAGAGGAACAATAGAGGGAAAACATCACGTAGGGTAAATACAGCACAAGAGCAAAGCCTGGATGGACAGAGCCTTGGGTGACATGTTCTAGGGTGAGGCATCCCTGCCTATGCAGGGGGTTAGAACTGCATGGTCCTTAAGGTCCTTTCCAACCCAAGCCATTCTATGATTCCATGGTGGGAGCAGAGATCTGCCCTACACACTGCAGAGGACAGGAGGACAAATGCATGCTGAGCTGAGAGCTGTGACCATGTTTTTACTGCGGTTTAGGAAGTCTGCATAATACATGAATGATGCATTTTCCATCTCCTGGCTCTACCACCTATCTATAGAAAACAGGTTATTTACAGTATTTCTGGTAAGGAAATTACTTCAGGCCTTGGTTGGGTTTCTTTTCAAGAAACAAATGAGCAAACAAACATCCTGTAGCTTCCATACCATCGGTCTTCTCCATGGTGTGGTCTATTCGGGCTGTCACTTAAGCATCTTCTGACAAGCTAGGGCAGATGAGTCTCTTCACCCTTGAGACAAGAAACAGATACTTCTAATTTAAAATAAAGATCAATCGTCTGAGCTGAATCTCCCCTTAAAGCCTTACACCTCTTCATACCCCCTGCCCCCCTTCTTCTTTCCCACATTATGCAGCCAGACTGTCTGCTAAGCACTTTCAAGCTGCTTAAATCAATAGCTCCTTTCCCAGTGGCAACAACTCGTGCCTCACAGACACAACCCAGGTAGCCAGTTCTCATAAAACATCCCTTGTGCTACAGATGGTTTGACTGTAAACGAGAAGAGACAAGGTATTTGGGATCGTTTCTACTGAACTTGAGATAGACGGCATAGAGACTCTTCATTGACTCCTGTAAGCTGGATGAACCCAACAGAGTATCTCTGGCAACAGCAAGGGGTATAAGCGAGACACAGAAATGACTGATTTGACACCTTTTTATTTTCTAAATCCACAGCAACCAAAGATTCAAAATTTATGGTGAAGTCTGTTCAACTGAAAGCCATTACTTCAGAGCACATCCATCCTCTTATAGAGAACCTCACCAAATTGCACTAAACCACAGCCAAATTGCTGTCAGATCAGGTACATTGTGAACTTCACATCTTTCCTGGCCTGCAGGCTTCTCGTTTAGGATGTTCCTTCAAGTACCTAATTTGATTCCTGCTCACAGATGGTCCCACAGCAGCTTGGAAGCCCACCACTGCTTGTCCAGTGCATCCCTGAGCTATACGAGAGTCCCAGGGGTAGGACCAAGCAGTGCAAAGCCTGCGTCAAGCACTGGCTCTCACCTCATTGATCAAACCATCAGAGCCTGAACTCAGTCTCTGCTTTAGCACCTGACCACGCTTCCAGAGCTCCCTATGAAGGGGCTCAGCCAGCCTTTAGTCCTCACTTTACCTGGCACTGTACTTATCCAGCCCCAGTGCAGTTTACCTTTCCATTTTCTCTTGTGCAGCATCCCTCAGCAGAGCCATGTCTCGAGACCTCTGGCTCATTCGCTATCACAGCAGCAGCTCTGCTTTGCTCTTCTCCATTCTGCAGCTTCTAAATTCTCCTTTTGCCCCATAATTATTTTTGCATTATGAAACCCATCTTTCTTCTTGTGGCAATGATAACTGGCTATGAAGTACAGATAAGATATAGAGAGTATAGCAGTGCTGCTGTCACTCTCTTCTAAAAGCACTTTCTTGGTTTAACTACAAAGAGCATCAGGAGAACAAAGTCAAACCCTACTGTATTGTTATGATAGGACAGATAGTTTGAAAGATCAAAACCTTTTAAAGAAACAATTAGTTCTGTCAATCAGGCAGACACGTTTATTGTCAATGTATAGCCCTGATGGAAAGCTGCAAAGGTCCCAACCCAAGAACATCCAAACTCCCAAAAGCTCCTCCAAGACTGGTACCTCCTTGATGCTCTACAGCCAGATAGCAACGCTGATGCCCATCCAATGCCATGTTAGCTTCTGAAACACCTTGACCAGCAGCCCCCCGATGTGCTCTCCAATTAACTGCACATCCATAAAGGGCAATTTCTTCTGTCTCCTCCTGCCAACAAGCAGCAGATGCCAAACCAAACACTAACCTCTTGTTCAAATGTTGGTTCTTTCTCTTTCCTTCCTGATTACAGTCTATCACAGATCCCACCTACAGTCTGACCAGCTCCACTTCGCTCTTCTAGGTCATTTATTTAGAAGGGGGGTTGGGAAAGCCAGTTAACAGGATGCTTTTTAATACCTAGATAACCACATCTATTTGGTTCATTTATGAGCTGGCTGGGTCCCAACTCTGCAGCCCAAATTGATATTCCAACTTTCCTCTTTTGACCCATCTACTTCAAAATCACCTCGTAAAAGGATGCTCAATACCAGCTTGCAGATGTTCCCCTCTCCCCCCTGGGGCAGCTCAGGCATGGGGAAGATGGATTAGAGCCAAACCAACATGACTCTTTGGACCCCATGGCTGCTCTCCAATGCCTGTCCCTAATAAGGATGAGATAAAAAATAGGAAGTAATCTGTCAGAAGAAGCATTCCTGTGCACAGTGTCCAGCCCACAGCTCAGGGCAGGGGAGCACTTTTAGGTGGGTCACAATCCTAATACCTGTTACCCTGACCCTCTGTCGGGTTCTATCGTTGGTCAGTTTTATGAGATACAACTGAACAACACTGATCTTCCTCTCCCGGCAGGCGACATCCCACATGCACAGCATCGCTGATTTCTACCTTTACTACACAGGAAGGCTGCGGAGAAGGTGAACCCGGAGTTGCATTCTGTTGCTTTTCTCAAGGCAAGAATAAGTAAACAGAGAAGGAAAACAAGAAGCCAAATATGAGAAGGCAACAGCACAGAATGAAGTGGTTTTACTCCCTGGGGCAGCCCGTTTGCAGGGACAATGTACTGCCTTTTTAACTAGCCTTGTCTCAAACACTGGCTCTTTACAGGCACATTTAACCCCTGTTTCTCTCTGTCCATCTCGCCAGGCAACGTAAGTGTCTGCCTGCTCCCCCATCCACCCCCTCCAGCAGAAAGGAGAGCACCATTACACCCCAGAAGATATAAAGAACAAATATCACACCCCAGAAGAAATAAAGAACAAACCATTACACCCAGAAGAAATAAAGAACCAACCATTACACCCCAGAAGATATAAAGAACAAATTAACTCAACCACAAAGACAAGTATATATGATTTTCATTCTCCCAGAGCATCTCACTAGCAATTTGAAATAGGAAACAGTTAACCCTGTGGCTATAAATAAGAAGATAATTCATCCCTGCTGAGCAGCACATTAGCACAGTCTCATTAGCTATAACACACATTTTTCTGAGCTCTGCTGTTATGTTCTCCTGCACTGCAGCAACGGCTTTAGCACTTCATGGTGAGAGGAGAGACTATCGTTAGAAAGCATCTTGTCCTGTTACCTTCCACCTGGAAGCCCATCAGGGAGCAGAAGCGCTTGTCTCCCTCAAAAGCATCTTTTCCCATGCCAAGAGCCGGCAGTGAGGGGCTCGGAGCAGCAGGCATGCCTTTTCCAGTTGTTGGAAAGTTGGTCACTGAGCAGTGACCTTGCCCAGGAAACAAACGCAAGTTTAAACACAAGAAGCATAAAAAGAGGGATTAATTTTCTAGCCAAGCAGCCCCATGGCTCTTGTACGACCTTTCCGAGGACAGCTGGAGCCCGCTGCATAAAATGAGTTACTTTTCAGAGCACCGGTATCTTTCTCCATAGAACACAAACCGCGGAGCGCTGCTCGGGCTGGCACCGGCTGCCTCCCTCCTCAGGAAGAGCTATGGAGAACACGGTCACTTATTCACCCCATGGCTCTTATTATACCTGATGCTGCAGGCTGCAGCCGGAGCTCGCCCTCCGCATGCTGCACCCTCCCAGGCTGATCCCATTAGTTATTCTGCGGAGCACCTCTCCCAAGGAAACGCGAGTGGCTGCTGTGATTACAAGGCGGCACCTTCAGTAGATGCTGCAGAAGGTCTCAGCGTCCTCAATTGATCCTCCTGAAGCCCCGTTCCCATGCATGGAGCAGAAAACAGCCCCTCCATGCTTATCCCTTCTCCCCGAAGCTCCGGACCCTCACGTCACGCCCATCCATCCACCATTCCCAGGAGATGCTGAACAGGACAGGGTGACGGCGGGAATGCAGCCGTGCGTAACCATGGCGCAGGCAGAGGATGCCTGACCCACTGTGCTGTGCCTGGATGCTGTGTGATGGGATAAGGAGCCCCTGGACTCCTGTGGGACTCTCCATGTAGAATCCTCCGGCCCTTTGCAGTGGGGTATCAATGCAAACTTCAAACTGCAGGCAGGGGGAAGTTCATAGAGCTGTGATTCGGGCAGGGTATTCCTGGCATGTAGCTCAGCAATGGGCAGAGCACCCATCCCAAGCCCCATTACCCCTGTTGCTATAGGGCAACCTAGATTGCTGCACCCCCAGGCTGGCAACAAGGGTAAAACCCCTAAGTCTCTGCACTGAACTTGCAACAACTTCATGCTAGCAAAGGTAGAAGGGTTCAGATACTGTGCAGCTCCCCACACCCCCACCGTGAGCCTCTTCCAGGGTGGAAAAGAGTATCCTGAGAAGTGGAAGCATCCCACTGGGACCTGGGGGCTTTCACTGGGGACATCACATCACAGAGCAGCACCAGCACGGCTCCCACTGCTCAACAAGCAGCAGAACCAAACTGCTCCTGTTAGCAGGGAGAAAGCCCCGCTTCCATCACCCTGTGTGCAGAATGGAGCTGCCGGCACCCCTCCAGGCTCACCGTGCTCCCGGCACTGCTGAATGGGACTTCAACGGGTTGAGTCTGAAGGAAAACAGAGTATTGCCTTTGCAGGAAGGGAAACAGCCTGAGCACGCAGAGGAGCAGCAGCACGCTCCTTGCCAGCGCTCCCCAGGGCACGGAGGGGTTAATTTCTTATCCAAGGAATGAAAAATGACACACACACACACACACACCCCCATTCCGGCAGCCTTTCCCAAATGCCGCCTTTCCCACGCGGCTCCAGCATCCCACACCACCACACAGGGCTGTGACTCGGCGCTGAGGGCTTTCTGCTTTCACAAGGAATTACAAGCTCGGGGTTCAAACTGGACCCAAGAGCACGCTGGCTGATTTTGTGTCGAATTCCTCTGGTTTAGTTCCACTCGTGCATCTTTCCTGAAGCCTATTCTGCACTATGTTCTCTAGACAAAGCAGCACGGTGGGATAAATGTGCATATTTCTATGTAGCACTGATTTTAAAGTCAGTCTAGAAGAGTTGGTTTGTTTTCCCACTAGGAAAACCTAGCAGGAAGCTTTTATTTGGAGCATTTCCTTAATGCAATTACATACATAAGCCCCACAGTTTTTCCCAGATTTAATCCCCGCAGGCCTGAAGAAGGTCTTGAAGTCTGCGTGCCCTGAAATAAGCTTCTAATTGGGAGCTGTGGATGGATGGATGGATGGAGTCAAAACATGGAAGTTAATTAATTATGGGTTGGTGTTTGATGGATCTACGACTGCTTCTCACAGCGCTGCCCAATGGGGCCAGCGCAGGGTGGGAAATGGGGAAGCGTTTCACCTGGATATGGCCTGAGATCATTGCACCAGAGTGAGAACTGAGGTCATGGCCTAAAATCGCTGCTGTTTTACATTGTGCTCCACAGCTGTCAGGAGGGATTTTGCTCTGCAGGCTGCTCCCATGGATGAGAGGAAACAGAAAGCCACAAAGTGGCTCAAAAGCCAACACGGCGATCCCTGCCTGTGCCCACAACGGCCACTATTTGGATGCCCACAGGGCCAATGGGCAAACCAGCTGCCCCCCTTCCTCTCCCCAAGCAGAATCAGAATCCCAGCCTGGTTTGGGATGGAAGGGACCTTAAAGCTCATCCAGTTCCAATCCCTACCATGGCCAGGGTCCCCTTCCACTGGAGCAGCTTGCTCCAAGCCCCTGTGTCCAACCTGGCCTTGAGCACTGCCAGGGATGCAACAGACTTCCTGTAGCCCCTTTAGGTATTGGAAGGCTGTTGTTAGGTCTCTTCTGAGCCTTCTTTTCCCCAGGCTCCAGGCCTCNTGCCAGGGATGCAACAGACTTCCTGTAGCCCCTTTAGGTATTGGAAGGCTGTTGTTAGGTCTCTTCTGAGCCTTCTTTTCCCCAGGCTCCAGGCCTCCCAAGCAGCACATCTGGATTTCACCCACCAGCCCCTACTCCCCTCCACCACATGGACCCACAAATGGAGCTCACCCTCGGTACCCAAAGGGTTACACCCAAACCAAACCTGCTCCATCCAGGCGGTCTGCTTTATTGCACAAGAGCCAGCAGAGCTATTATTGCAAGTGGACATACCAGGAATAAATACAGCCTCTCGGGGAATATTTGTTGTACACATTTTTCAATGCTGTTTTCAGTGCAAACGAAGAAAAATAACCCATTTCCAGTGTGCTGGGGCCATCGACACGGGTGGGATCTCTGCTGCACGCTGGTGGGGCTCTTATCAGCTGCCGGCTGGCACAGTCATGGGAAGGAGTTTCCTTCCATAGGGACAAAAGAAGTTTGGAAACTTCGTGGGATTACATAAATGAAAGCATTTAAGGTCCTGTTTTGCCTTGCAAGAAGCTGTCATGAGGTTTTCCAAGGTGAGAGCAAATATTGGTCCTGCTGTAAGAGATCTGCCCATCAGTCGCCTTGCCGGGGTGCATTCAGCATCACAACTGTCACTGTCAAGGGGCAGAAGAGAGGTGAGCAGAACCAAAAATGAAGTGGGGAGAGCAGATGATGGCTGAGCCCAGGAAACCCACAGCTATGAACTCATCCAGAAAGGCAAGCTTGCAAGCTGGATCCACGCTGGTGTCACCTGATTGCACGTGCTGAAGTGGAGCAGGATGAGATTAGTGGATACAAAACCAGTTGCTACGTGGGACAAGTGGAGGTGACAGGTAAAAAGGTATGGGGAGAAAAGTCATGCGCTCCCTCTGCAACCCATCAGCTCATGGCTGCACCCATGGACAGGTTCAGGCTGGCCTTGCACTCTCTGCCAGCCATCATCCTCTCTGCAAAACCACAGACACCAGCCTGGTTTGTGTTGGAAGGGACCTTAAAGCCCATCCAGCTCCAACCCCTGCTACAGGCAGGGACCCCTTCCAC